>JAHRHZ010000017.1:10218538-10298652 GCA_024137785.1 Ginglymostoma cirratum | reverse complement strand
GATTTCTGATGAAGGGTCTAGGCCCGAAACGTCAAGCTTTCCTGCTCCTATGATGCTGCTTGACCTGCTGTGTTCATCCAGCCCCACGCTTGTTATCTCTCATTCTAGCATATTGATGTGAACACTTTTTTGAAATACTTCAGTGAATTCCCGTTGTTTCAAGTTGGTGTAGTATTCAGGAAGCATCATTTTGCATAGAAACTGCTGAAACATTATCAGCCAAATCTTTTCTGAGAAATATCTCTTTATAAGCCTCCTTATGCTCTCTTCACGACTTACTTTTTGACCTACCTTTGTGACATCAGCAAATTTAGGGACTGAAGATATGGTTGCTAACTTTGCTGATGACAAAGGTAGGAAAGTAAGTTATGAAGAGAACATGAGGAGGTTGCAAAAAGATGTAAATAAGTTAAAGTGAGTCAGCAAAGATCTGCAAATGCAATAGAATGTGGGAAAATTTAAAACTGTCCCATTTGAAGAATGCAAATGAAACATAATATCTAAAAAGTGGATGATTGCAGAGCTGTGAGACGCAGAGGGATCTGGATATCCTAGTCTATGAATCACAGAAAGTTAGTACGTACAAAGAACAAAGAACAGTACAGCACAGGCACAGACCTTTTGGCCCACCAAGCCTATGCCAACACGTGACACCTTTCTAAGCCAAAAGCCTTTTACTTCTATGCGGTCTCTCTCTATTCTCTGCCCATTCATGTATCTTTCAAGATGCCTCTTAAATACTGGTCTTGTATCTGCTTCGACCATCTCCTCTGGCTGCGCGTTCAAGGCACTTATGCCCTCTGTGTAAAAAAAAAAACTTGCCTCTCACATCTCTTTTGAACTTACCCTCTTTTATCTTAAACCTATGTCCTCTAGTAATTGACATTTCTACCCTGGGAAAAAGACTCTGACTATCCATTCTAGTCATGCCTGTCACATACTTGTAAACATCTATCAGGTCACTCCTCAGCCTTGCAACGTTCAAATGTAAACAAACCAAGTTGATCCAATCTCTCCTCATAGCTAATAACCTCCAAGACAGGCAACATCCTGGTAAACCGTTTCTGTACCCTCTCCATAGCCTCCACAATTTTCTGGTGGTGTGGCGACCAGAACTATACTCAATATTTCAAATGTGGCCTAAGTAAAGTTCTATACAGCTGCAACATGACTTGTCAATTTTTACATTCTATGCCTTGACCAATGAAGGCGAGCATGCCATATGCCTTCTTAACCATCTTACCCACCTGTGATGCCACTTTCAGGGAACTGTGGACCTATACTTATTAGCGAAGCAATAGCCTAGTGGTATTATCGTTGGACTGTTAATCCAGCAACCCAGGTAACGTCCTGTGGACCTGGGTTCAAATCCTGCCATGGCAGATGATGGAACTTGAATTCAATTAAAGTCCGGAATTAAATGACTACTGATGACCATAAATCCATTGCGATTGTTGGAAAAACCCATCTGGTTTACTAATGTCCTTTAGGGAAGGAAACTGCCATCCTTACTTGGTCTGGCTTACATGTGACTCCAGAGCCTCAGCAATGTGGTTGACTCTTAACTGCCTTCATTCTCTGGTCATTGCACACATTGCAATTCCTACGTCCCATGTGTTACATGATCAATATTATAGGCAACCTCATGAATAGAGCCCTAATTGTCCACTCACCCTGTAAGCTTGACACCTAAGATAGGGCATATCAAAACTATTCTGTATGATAATATATATTCTGATTGAATCATCAACATTTTTTTTCCCCTGTTGGTATGGAGGTTCCTTACCTTACTGAATCAGGACTTCAATAAAGAAGCAAATCTTTCACCCATTATTCTGTGTTAGTTTATGATGATTTACTCAACCGATGGTTGGAATGTTTCTGTTTCAATTCAATCTGAACATTAATTATCCTTTTTTGCTTCCATTTAGATTACTTGGTTTATAAGTTAGAAGCGCAGGAAGCCATAAACAAAGAAAAAGTGAGTAATTGGTTGTTAAGGAATGCCAACCTACTGTTTTTAAGGGGTTTTTTTTGGACCAAAGGGCATGTGCTGTGAACACTTGATGAACATTTCAGTGGGTTTCTTTAGCTATGGTTAATTGCATAACTATTCTTGTTATTACTTAAAGGATTATACAGTCTGAATGATGTTTAGTTTGTTGAACTAAGGAGAAGTGTATTAGATTGTATTTTGCCAATGGTGAGGTATATTTGTTTTTACTAATTTCAACTATGAACATGAGACAATGATAGAGTGTAAAAGTGTCTACAGTCCAGCTAGCTTGTCCTCCACAATTGTGAAGTTTTGTACATACAACATGTTCACTCCTGGACCCCACCAAAATCCAAAAAAATCTCTTGAAAGACATAGGGAAAAATGTTTAAAATCCAAGGCAATTGTGTCAGTGATAGAGAATTTTAGTGAAGGCTGGATTGTGGTGGTTTTAATGTGGGCCTTTATCAAATGCCATTTGAAAATCCTAGTACACCATATCTGCAGGGTCCCATTTATTTACTTTGCTTGTACCTACCTTAAAGAACTGCAATAAATTAGTGAAACATGATTTCCCTCTTTTAAAATCATGTTGAGCCTGCCTGATCCTATTATGATTTTCTACATATCCTGCTATTTTCTTAATGATGGAATGTAGCAATTTCCCTATAACATATGTTAGACTCATTAGCCTGTGTTTCCTACTTGAAGCCTCCCTCCCTTCTTGAATAAATATTTTATATTTGCTATTTTCCAATCCACTAAAGCTCTTCGAGAACTTAAGGAATTTTGGAAGATTATAACCAATGCCTGTACAGTGTATGCATCCACTTTTTCTCGACCCTAGGATGGACACCATTTTGTCTTGTTACTTGAAGCATTGCATTTAATAGTTTACTCAGTCCTTTTCTGTAATGACGGTGCTTGTTTTAATTTCCTACCTTGTTCTCTTTTTGGTTTTCACAGATCTTTTTAAGACGTTTTCTAGGTTTTCCACAGTGGAGACAGACACAAAATAATTGTTTAACACCTCCACCATGTCCTTGTTTCGACTCTCAATTCTTGCTATCAACATTTTCTAGATTCTTGTATTTTTTAAGGCACTTTTTTTTCCATGCATCAGAAACCACCTGTCATCCAACCCAATTTGGCACTGATAAAAATTGTAAGCCTCAGTCCTCCTTAACCTCTTCAGTAACCTATTCAGTTCAGTAGATTCATCTACATAAATACAGTCTACTATCCTCATTATTTTAAACTCATTCAAGCCAACCCTTATTTTGTGACCCCTAAAATTGTATAGAAGTGGATTTTGAACTTATCTGGGGAAGTAAAGTGTTTTAAACTGGGAACTAAACTTCTGGTTTTCAGTCCTATGATGCCTATTGACTTTCCCAAAAATGATTTCCTGAGAAAGGGTAATACCGAAAACGTTGACTGCTCCTTTCCTCCAGACGCTGCCTGGCTTGCTGTGTTTTTCCTTGCCTACCTTGGATTGCAGCATCTGCAGTTTTTTTTGTCTCTAACCCAATTCAAAGATGTTCAGGTTAGGTTGCTTGGCTGTGCTAAATTGCCCATAGTGTCCAGGGATATGTAGGCTAGGTGGATTAGCCATGGGAGATGCGTAATAACAGGGATAGGGTACAGGGAGGGGTGGGGGGGGGTGCGGATTCTGGGTGGGATGCTCTTTGGACACTCCGTGTGGACTCGATGGACCGAATGGCCTGCTTCCACACTGTAAGGATTCTCTGATTCTGTGATTGTTCATCTACGTAAATACAGTCTACTTCCCTCATTATTTTAAACTCATTCAAGTCATTCCTTAGTCTATGAATCTCAAAATTGTATAGAAGTAGGATTTTGAACTTATCTAGGTAAGTGTTTTAATCTGGGAATTAAACTTATGGCTTTCAGTCCTTTGATGCCTGTTGACGTTCCCAAGTTGTTCTCCCTCTCCCTTTCACTGTGTTGTGTTAGCTCCATTGTCATCACTGTTTGTGGCTAACAAATCAAAAATAACACTATTTGATGTCTTAATGTGATGTAGCTGAACCATGTTGAGCAGTGAATGAGAATGTTAAATTCTTTACTAGTGGAATTATCTGAATTAACTGGCTTATGATATAAATGTGTTCAAAAAAAATCTGACATTCATAGAAGTATAGTAAATTTACCGAATTAGGTGCTTCATGTTCCAATCTACATTTCATTTTCAACTTGTCTCTATAACTTGTTACAGGTTGCCTCTTCATGTCAGTGCAGCAAATCATTTTACTTAGATTTAGTTTCTTACTTGCACTGGATTCCAATGATCCAAAGTAGCCCAAAGTAATTTACACCACTCTTGTCATTGTTCAATGTGAGAACGTACCACTATATCCATAAACATATGAATTTGACATTCACTAAAAATAAACCTTGTTTTGACTTTTACTTGCTATGTCCCTTTGATTTTATTATTTTGTTCAGTTTTGATAGTAATCTCATCAATAATATTTGTATTAAAATGCCAGCAGCATGTCAAGGTAGGTTTCTCAGTTTTCATTTCTGTTTTACAGCAAGATTCCAGTAACCGATACAGTGCACTTAGTATACAGCACAAAATGATGAAGGTAGGTGCATTGATACTGGATATCAAATATTGGTTACAATATCTTTGACCAAGTGTTGCCAAATTATTTTACTTCTGCCAGTGAAAGGTTATGATGTCACAGTATATTAAGCCTATGTTCACCGTAAATTTGCTGCCTTAAATGTGCACTGCTACATTTAATGCACAGGTTTTAAGAGTGCCTTTTATATCCTTGTAGTTTCACTGCAGCCTTAAATTAACTGTTCAAAATTCCAAGTTGGGATCTTCTGAATTATTATTCTAGATAACCTATAATTATAGCGATTATTGTGAATAACTACTTTATACGTTCAACACCATAAAAACAGTAGATGTCATGATTAAAGTTAGTAATGGAAAAGTAGGACTTTTGTCATGAAGGGAAAGACCCTTTTGTATTAAAAAATCAAAATACTTCAGACGTTGGAGGTCCTAAATCAAATCAGAAAATATTGCCAATGCTCTACAGTGCTCTTTCTGAGCTGCACAGCAAACATAGACAGAGATGTAGAGTCCAAGTCAGTTACCTTGAAGTAACTCACCACATGTGGTAACCATTGCACTGAAATATATCAGCTTTCCAGATTTTGAGAATGATATTTAACATATTGCGTACCCAGATTTGTTTAAAACCAAAATATTGCCGACGCTGTAAAACTGGGCATAAAAATAGAAAATGCTGGAGAAACTCAGCAGGTGTGGTAGCATCTGTAGAGAGGTAAGCAGAGTTAACATTTCGAGTTTGATGTTGTCTGAAGAAGAGGGCATTCACTCTGAGCTCACTGTTCGAGTTCAGTTCTTTTGTCCACGTTTGGACCAAAGCTGTCATGAAGTCAGGAGCTGAATGGACCTGGCGGAACCCAAACTGAGTATCAGTGAGCAGGTTATTCCTTTGAAAGTACCGCTTAATAGCTGTGTTGAAGACCATTCCATCATTTTGCTGATTATTAAGGGTAGGCTAATAGGATAGTAATGGCTGGGTTGGATTGGTTCTGGACAATTTTTTCTGCATTATTAAGTAAGTACCAGTATTTTAGCTGTACTGGAACAGTTTGACTTGGGCATGGCTTATTCTTGAGTGCAAATGTGTATTGCTGTTATCTTCGTTATTACATCAGGTGCTATGTGAGTGAAATAGATACAATCAGGTTATAATCTTTCTCATTTAAATCTGAGCATTATTTTCCCTGCTTTTGTCAAAGTGATATAGCTTCACAGTCAGTAGAAAAAATTGATTTGATATGCACGATGAAACAATTTAAAATGTGCTTTTCTGTTCAGTTACTGAAAATTACTCATGCTTGAATTAACCTTTTCAGTAAAGTATTCGTTGTCTCAGGTCTGAAGAAGTTGAGAGAGAAACAGGTTCCTCTGATCTTTTAAGATTATATTCAGCTCATTTAAAATTCACATGGTTTTACTGTAAAGTTGAGCCTTTAGCAGGTACCATTTTCATAGTAATGTTAGATGAAGGATTTGCATTCTTCTTCTTAAATAGAAATAATTTCTGCGTGTTACGCAGGTTTGTTATTTTGGTTTAATTAGACACATGTACCTGGGTTTGTAGACCCTTAAGGAAGTTTTGTTGCTACAACGGAATTATGTTACGATTATATGCAATGCATTAATGTTTTAATGTCATGTCTACTAGCCTCAGTTCAGAAAGCAAAATAATGATATCACTCACATTGATGCTGCTGTTTTCATTCCAGTTTCCTGCCGTAGGACAAAAGGTATTCCTTTCTTGCAGGAATTTGGATGATGTGATTCTAACCCATCAATTTCTGGCAGAAGTCTGAAAGACACATAATTGAAATTAGCAAGGGTGCTTTTTTCCAACATCTCCCTCATATCCTGCCGTATTCAGTATGAGCCTGTTCTTCTGAACAGGCAAGAAAGAAACCCCTGCTGAAGTTAGTAGGAAACTTAGTTAAATCGTGCAACTAAATGCTTGAATAAGCCATCAGACCCCCACGGTGATTTTAACTGTGACTCAATCAGACAAGCTGTTTTAAGTTTCCTGTATCTGAGAAGTGGATCCAGAAATAGAACCTGCTATTTAAGGTAAGTTTTATTCTTAATTGGGTAAGGAGGAAGAGGACTGCTGCTCAGGGCTCTGCAGTGAAAGTTGAGCTGAGCTTTATCACGTTCACACCCGCAAAGCATGCCTGAGAACTTTTTAGTTGGTATAGACATTCTATGGCCTGAAATTCTGCTCCTGCTAGTGATAGCCTCTGCTTTCCAATAGCTTCAGGCAGATTGCTGACCACAGTGTAATTGACCTGGAGTCATGCTGTGGAGGTTGTAGTGGAGTGCCTCACTTTCTGTTTATGCTCACCTGAATCCCAGGCAAGTCACAAAAATCCCAGAGGAATTGACTGGGAATGTTAGATAGAATCAAGCATTTTTTCTCCTCATGTTATTCTTAAAAACTAAAGGTGGAATTTTCCTGGTCTGAATGATATGGAGAGTGGCAAGTCAGTTGGTAAAATACAGTGAGATCAGAAATTGACATTCTCAGTGTCAAGAATAATAGTCCCATTTTGCACCTAAGGTTTCAATGACAAGATAAGAATCTTGCTTGTGACCAGTGCAAGGCCTACTTGCATTGAGATCTCGTTGTTACCTAAGCTCACCTCATTTATATGCAGTTTGCTGTTTGCCCAGGCACTGGAGTGAAACTACACAGTGACAAATCCTGACATGAAACTTAAAGCCGGTACCTGGCAACAGCAGCTCACCACTTGCTTCTTCAAACGTCTACTTTGACCAGCATTCTGACATCTCAGAGCACTCATATCCCCATCCACAGAGGTTGCCTTCAGACACACACCAATCTCACAACAACATCATGTCGCATTTCAGATGCACCTATAATATGTTTCGGTACTTCAGTACTGCTCTTCGGAGCTCAGTGACAATTTTCACCGCAATGCTGTTGCCAGGCCACTTTGTGCAGCAGGACAGGCACCCAGCTTGTGCATCAGCCCAGGAAACATTTCAGGCTCTTCACTTGCTGTCTTAGCAATCACTCACTTTGTGTCTAATTGGATACTCACAGCATCTCTGCCTTGCCTTTTTGTACATTGCCACCTCTTTCAGAATTTACAACCTGATGGTACTTCTGTCTTGCCTTGTAATGTAGACACAAAACTGGGCAGTCTGTCTAGTTAAGACAGCAGACTTGTTGCTGTATTGTACCATGTTACATCAATGTCAAGTCTACAGCGTGTACCATTAGCTTATGTGGCAAACTCACTGCATGTGCTTCAACCGAGTAGCCATGTCTGAAAGTATGCAGAGAGTCATCCTCAATTGAGTCTAGGGGGCCTGTTGTCAGTCTGTGATTCCCAGAACAGTCACTTAAGGGCAGCGTCAATCTCATTTCAAGGGTTTGGAAAAAGTCAGTTTGGCACTTAGGACGATCAGGGTCAAGTGTATCCTTACAGTCTGGGGATTGGGCCACAGTTAGTCCCGCAGGCCCACTTCACCCAGTATGGGGATTGGTCAGTTGAGGTGTTGCACAGAGTTCAGTTAGTGTGTTGTAAGTCATCAGTTGGGGCTGTCTTTCTGCATAGGTCAGGTGGTGGTCAGCCCAGCGGGTCTGTTCACAGAAACTCAAGGAGGGAAGTCAGGGTGGGGTGGTGGATGTTCTCAGGGACCATTGCTGTGGTGTGCAAGTTGGGCAAGTCAGTTGTAGTGATTGGAGACAGCATGCTGGGGTGCAGCCAAGACAATAATTTTGAAGAAGGCAACTCACTATATAGGAGTGGAAAAAGCCAGAAATCACACGACACCAGGTTACAGCCCAACAAGTTTATTTGAAAATACTAACTTTGGGAGCCTCGCTCCTTCTTCAGGTGTTAGTGAGAGAGGTGGTATCAGGCACAGAATTTATAAGTAAAAGATCAAAGGGTCACATCACTGATCAGGATGTACTAAACAAACCTAAGAAGCTGTTAAATCTTTAATCAGTTAGAAGGTTTCAGTTGATTAATACGAATATTTATATCACCAAATTCCTTTCAAGTTACTATCCTGAGAGAACTAAAGGATTTATCAGTGTAACGAAGAGGTGACATGATAGGTCAGACAATGCATGCTAGATGTGAGGCTTTGTTTAGGATCTGTTTGTGTTTTGGTTTGGAGTCAGACTGGTTGTATTTCTAAAGTAGGAATTTATAAAATGCCACATTGAATGACTGTCTATAAATTTTGTGCTTTTTGAACAAAGTAGAATGTATCTGCAAGTACAGATTCACCCCATAGATCTGTGTGAGAGTGTGTGTGACTGTATAGTGTGGTGGAGTCACCTGTAGTGCGACAGGAACCCATGATCCTGGATGAATGGACACTGCGCAACAATCACTAAACAGGGATGTTCCGTCCCAGTGGGGAAACACTTCAGCGGTCAAGGACATTTCGGCCCTGGATCTTCGGGGTAAACATCCTCCAAGGCAGACTTCGGGAAACACAACAATGCGGAGTCGCTGAGCAGAGACTGATAGACAAGTTTGTTGTCCATGAAGATGGCCTCAACTGAGATCTTGAGGTTATGTTATAATACAGGTGACCCCCACCCCCCACACACAGACACACACACTCTGTTCCACCCACCTCACACACATACTCACTCCACCACCCCCCCCCCAAACTCTGTCTCTCTCTCACACTCTCATTTTTTTATTTCTGAGAGAGCACGTTCTACTTGTGAGTGATGCAAGGCCCTTTAAGGGCCGGTAGCATTATTGACAGACACCCACACAGTACAGGTTAAAGCCATCAATTATAACAGAATTCGAGAAAAGAACGTCATGCATTGACCAACTACATCAACTAAAACTCCTGATCACAAGCAATCTTTACCTGATTGATCATTACAAATTAATGTAACTAAAAGTTGTGAAGAACAAATAATGTCAGGTGACTTGTAAGGGTTCATCCGAGTTCCACAATTTGCAAACACATTCCAAGGTCTTACAGTCTGCATCGGCCCAGGAGCTGCTCAGCTCTCATCATTCTTAGGAAAGGTGAATATTACGGGTGAGGGGAGAAGGTCACATATGCCCAACGACGTTTACAATCTGCTACAGTACGTGAGTCAAATGACTTGAGTAGCATACATCTGGATCAGATCTGTGGCATAAATGATCCTTATAGAGGCATCCAGTTGCTCTTCTTGTCCGTGTGCTCCATGTTCCAGCGTTTTGAGGATGATATTTAAATGTAATTTGTGTGTGCTGTGACTGCTGAATGATCACATAACTTAGGAGCTGTGTTGTTTCAAATATAGCCCACATGGGCCCTTTGGAGTTGACCCCATTCGATTCAGTTGGAGAAGCTGTGGTCTCTGTGACCGCTGCACTGAATGGATGAGGAACACATGTACCTGGAGGCCCAAGGCAAGTGTCAACCTCTAGCTGTTGTGGAGAAGCCTCCGAGTGCAAGAGTTTCCAGCAAAAGATGCCCCCATGATGCAGCAAAGGTGCAGCGAGCCCTCAGACATTAGTCTTCGGTGCAATGCCATGCTGACGAAAGAGTGGCGTTGACGCTATCCTCTGTTTGGAGATTGCTGTCAGCTCACCATGTGACGATGTTCAGATTATCTACCATGCAACAATTTCTTCCACTGCAGTCAATAACAGCCTTGAGATATCTCCTTAATGTGATGTTTCCATGTGGGTGTTTTCTGGGGGTTCATTGCAGTGCAGCACAAATGGAGAATCCACTACATCCTTGGTTGTTCTGTTGCAGACAGCTGAAGGACGCAACAAGGCAATGTGATGCATGATGAGGATTATTGAGAGCTCTAGCATTGCATCGAGTAGGAAACAAGCACATTTTTCAGAAGGAACAGTATCTTCAGCACAACACAGTCAGGCAAAGTAACCCAGGCAAGATTTCCTTGTAAATCTTATTAAATGGAACTGAGTTGCTCGAGGTCATCTGTCATGGACTGTAAATGTTTTGATGCTGAGCACCAATGGCCACAGTGATGGATTGTAGATTGCTGTGACTACCTGGCAGACAATAGTTGCCAATCTGTCCTTGGGGCAGGCCAAATCCAGCATTGTACAGATGGCATTGGTGGACTCCTCCAACCTTCGGTCCGTTTTCTCAAGTGGTCCTCTTCTGCCTGTGGATGAGTTGGTGTTTAGTTTCCAGCAGTGCTTAATGTGCTGGCAGCCTGAGGCTTGCTTTCTTGGACAGGATACAGGAGACAGCCTTGCCAGTTCTTCCTCCGACGGAGATGTGACTTCTTCCTCAAAGGTGGTGAAGGAG
The DNA here is from genome assembly GCA_024137785.1 of Ginglymostoma cirratum. Classification (NCBI taxonomy): domain Eukaryota; kingdom Metazoa; phylum Chordata; class Chondrichthyes; order Orectolobiformes; family Ginglymostomatidae; genus Ginglymostoma; species Ginglymostoma cirratum. Next base: position 10,287,763 of record JAHRHZ010000017.1, on the reverse strand, counting down.
ATGTTGGCCAGAGAGGCAGCTGTCTTTGGCGCAGAGGCTGTGTGGGTAGACTACAGGACATAGAGTCTAATGAAATAGTGGTTGAATTCTGGGCATGATAGAGCATCATGGCACATGACAATAAATATTATTTGTTTGCCTGGACAGAGAGATCTCAACATCACCACCTGAGCGGTCATAGTCCTCTAAGGCAAAGATTTTCCCCTCCCAGAGGGTGAGCAGACAAATGTCGGGCACTCCACCACCTAATTTGTCTCTTTCAGGCTTAATGTTGGTCTTTTTCTCCTGCAATAAGACAAAGGGAGGGCTTGAGTCAGCTGAAAGTGGCAGAGTACAAACAGAGGTTGGTGAATCTTTGGAATTCTTTCCCGCAGAGGGATATGGAAACTAAGACATTGACTAAGTTCAAGGTAGAGATTGATATGTTTCTAGATCCAATGTCATCAAGGTAACTTTGAAACTGAGAGTGTGGAAATATGACATTGAGGCAAATGACTAGCTACGATCAAGAATACTGGGGCTGAATGGCCTACTCCTATTCCTGTGTTCCTAACACCAGGGCTTGATTTATTATTTTAAGCTGTGTTTTCTACCTGCTAAAGCCTACAGTAGTTCTTGCATAAACAAGACCTCAGTTTTAAAGTTCTCATCCTTGATTTTAAATCCTTCTGTGCCTTTTCCCACACTAGCTCTGTAATACTCCCCTGCTCAACAGCCCTCCGAGTTAGTTGTGCACATCTAATTCTGGCCACTTGAGCAGCCCCAATTATAATTCTCCTTCCAAGGGCTGTTCTGTTTTCAGTTATAAGCCCTTGTGCTGGGGAAGTATCTCCCTACACCTCTCTGCCTTTTGCCCTCTCTTTCCTCCTTTCAGATACTCCTTAGAACCTACATCTTTGACCAAGCTTCTACTCATCTACCATATCTCTTGTGTGTACTGGATTTTGTTTTATAATGTCCCTGTGAAGTGCCTTGGGACATTTTCCTTTGCTGAAGCTGCTTTTGGTTATTGTTGATCAACATTTTTACTTGAACAAGTAAGTTTCAAATGTTTGTTTCATAAGCAATTTGTTTAAATAAGATCATTTATTTTTATAGATTCTGTATACACCTCTGTTAAATTAACTCCCTGTTCATACCATCAATTAAAACAAAATAAAAATATAATTTTGTGGTATTTTGTGTGTGGGTTTATAATCACATGTGGTCAGGATTAAGAATAGCAACAAGTTGTACAAGTTTTCATAGTGAGGCTTGTACCCAAGCCATTCTGTTGTATTGGCAAGTTTACCACCCCTGGCCTGGGCTAACACCAGAAATGGTCATAAAATTTTAATTCTATGTTTACGCATGTTGTAATGGGAATAGCCTCCAGTCAGATTAAAATTTTGGCAGATTGATATGAAGTAATAGGACAGATTATTAAAAACAGCTGATGTATAATCTCCTGATATTTATAACAATTAACACTTGAATTTTGATTGGGAGATTGTAGTTAAAAAAATTTATGTGGATATAAAACAACAAATTGAAGACCTTTACCATTGTAAAAATAAGAGTCAATGTAAAGGAATTCATCTGTCAATGCAAGTATCATAGAATCATTCAAAACAGAAGAGGCCTTTCAGCCCATCAAATCTGCACTGACAGTGACTACTCTAAATCTGCACTGGTCCTACTTTGCAGCAGTTCGCCCACAAAGCCTTGAATCTTATGAGATAACATATGATAAAGAAAATCTTTTCATGTATTCTGACTTTTCATGACACTGACTTTTCCTCCTTGCACTTTATTTACACAAAATGTTTAAATCCCAGTGCCTGCTTTTCAGCCAATGCTGAACTATTTTTACAGATCCTGCCTTCAGGTTTTCTCCCATTTACTCAAAGCGCTAATTTATCTGCATGACATACGCCTTGCCATATGCCAAAATATCTCATGCATGACTGCATTACTGGAGAACTTGGCAAAAGGCATTGGTGGAATGGTTTGAGGAGTTATATTACAACAGTTACAATAGCTACAAACTACACTGTGTCAAAGAATACAGAGAGGAAGTTCCTGAGCATGTAGTGAAATGTAGGAAAGAAAAGAAACATGACATTTATATGAACATTGTAAAATATACAGGAGTATCTTTTCGCTAACAATAGTAGAGGGACGATATGTGATCTTCTTGAGAGTGGAAGTTGGCAGAAAGTTGTTATAGCTCAATGCTAGTTGCAGTGGGGTTAAAATTGTTTCAGAGATAGTAGGAACTGCAGATACACCTCACTGCGAAGCCCCTTCTAAGGATGCCTACCCTGAAGCAGTTACCCTCCTCCCTCCGGAAAAACCTCAGTGGATCTCTATCCGCCTCCCACTCTCTCCCTATTTATTTCAGAACCCCCTTTCCCCTCTCCCATTTCTGAAGGAGGGTTTAGGCCTGAAACGTCAGCCTTCCTGCTCCTCTGATGCTGCTTGGCCTGCTGTGTTCATCCAGCTCTACACCTTGTTATCTAACATGTCTGTCCTGTCTTCTTTTTACCCCATAAAACTTCAACAAATCATACACAATTAGAAAAGCACCTTGAACACTTTGAATTTCAATTTGAGTTGGGGCGTTAATTGAGTGAAATCAGATTGGCTGCCTGATCTATCATCCCATTGAAGTGTACCGTTAGAGGCTAATTTGCCAGTTTTGGAAGGTCCCACATTGTTGTGGGCTAGGCAAGTGCAAGTGCAAGTGCACCTCCAGTATTTTACCGGCTGTGGGGATTACCTTGGGCATCCAAAACCATAGCCACCTCCCTCTTGCTCCCTGTATGAAAACGTTGGTATTTCCTAGAGCATTGCTTGCCTGACTTATAGCAAATTCTGGGAGTAATCATAGGAAAATTACTACATTTGGACAACTGGAAGTGAGCCGAAAACACCATGGATTAAACTGTAAATTGGATGCAGCATGTGTCTAAAACATATCTTTGCAGAATAAGTAGCTTTAATAAGGTAAATACAGCTTTACAGATGTTATTTATTGCATTTCTGTAGACAAGAAACTCTTAGATGAAAATCAGTTTACGGGTTTGTAAGTTTAAAATACCTGAACAGATTTAACATGGTTACAAAAGTATAATTGAGGAAAAAAACAAGAGTTAACGTTTCTGGTCTGGTTACCCTTCCACAGAAGGTTCTGGGGAAAGGTCACCAGACCCAAAACGTTAATTCTGTTTTTTCCTTCACAGATGCTGCCAGACCTGCTGAGCTTTTCCAGCTTTGTTTTTGTTCCTGATTTACAGCATCTGTAGTGCTTTCGTTTTTTATAATTGAGGAAATGCTGATGCAGTACAGATCAGAGACATATTCTTGAATAATATCAGTTTGAAAAGGGACAAACTCAGTTGAACAATAAGTAAAATAACCTTGTCAAGCACAAATATGCAGCTGGCCCAGTTACAGTTATGGTTTCTCTCAGTAACTAAGAGGTCTGCCTAGTTACATGGATTGTTCACCAATAAGCATAACAGTCAGAGGACACTGATGTAAGAGGACAGCAACTTGAACTAAAGACACCAGAGATTTTCCTCAACAGATTGGTATGTAGTGATTTAACAATGTCAGCCAGGTGGACTTCATAGAATATAAATTCCCTAATTGGAACAGATTATCCGCCCCAATCAGGGAGCCCTGCTGACAGATATAAACAGGAGGGTCAGAGATTCTGTTCACTCTGAGACTGGCTCTGAGGAAGCTTGATTAGTGTCTAGGACTTTCCACGTGTAAATAAAGGGTGATTTGGTGACAGGATACCAGCCTGTCTGGAATTATTTTATTGTATGTTGCTGTGAATGTGTCAGATTTAGGAGTTTACTAGGATTTATGTGATAATAAAAGGTTGGGGAAAAGACAAAGTCGCCTACTTTTATGTTTCCTAATAAAGTATTAAGGCTGATGAGAATCAATTCTGAAGCCTATTAAATTAGTAAGACAACAAGGCATTAGCTAGATTCTTACAGATCACTCTTTCGGTACGTTATGGGTATCTTTCATTTCATTTAGTATACAGACTTTCATTGTAGTGCCAAATGGCAACTGAACCAATTAAATGGTAACCATTCACATAGTGACATTGCTTTGTAAGCAAATTGCAGAGGTTTTGCCTTTTGCTAGGTACTCTCAAAATCCCAGAAATGGCAGAGACTTAGCGCAACCAGACTTCTGCCATTTTCCAGTGAATATTATGACTGGAGACTGACAGAAACTTAATGGATTTTCCAGGATACTGTGCTTGCCTTTCTCAACTCAGCCTGTGATTTCTGCGTACAGAGTCAACATGAGGATCTGCGAAAACAATATACTGACCTACATGAGGAACATCTAAGACTTGGAGAGGACCACAATAGAGCAATGAGTGAGCACAACCGGCGATACCTGAGCCTTCAACAAGCTAAGGAACAGGAGATTTCTAAACTGAAGGGTAATGATAAGAATTAAGTTGTAGTGGAGAGCATTTTGCCTTCACAGCCTGAGCAACCAACTGGTGGAAAAGAATTGTTTGACCCGTTTTGGAAGATATCAATTTGCATTCCAATAGTGGCCATATGCTCTGCTCCATTTGATTTCTGTTCATGCAGTGACAATGTTAATTTGCATTTAGTACTGTTTACAGAATTGTTTAATTCTCCTTTCTTAGGTTTTGAATACAAATTTCATTGAAAAGAAATCAAATTTGCAACGAAACTGTGTTGTTTGCTTGTGCTTTCTTCCCTCCACTTTTTCTAGCCCCTTTCTTTCTCGTTCCATCAAAATGCTCATTCACCATTTAATCTTCAATTCTAAGGAATGGTACTGTCTTCAACATTAATCTTGTCCCGCTTTGCAGATGCTGACTCAACTAGTAGACCTTTCTAAAGTTTTCTGTTACTGTTTCAGATATCCAGATTTCTCAGATTTTTCATTCAGTTGTATTCCTTTAACAGGTTTGCTGATAGCCTATAAGGGTAACCAACTTTGTGCAAGTTTTGCTGTTTTGCTGTACCGTGGCCTTGTAAATGCTGTACTCAGTTTTTTACACACTTTTAGTTGACTGATAAATTATTTACTAGATGCTCATACTTTAATGATTATAATGAAATGTTAGGTATGTTGTTACTGTGCCTGGTATTGGCTTAATCACAGTATTACTGCTGAAAATGCAATTTGAATCATATTACGAGGTCCTTTGGAGCTCATATTATTGATTTGAAAATGTCAGTGCAATATTGAATCTCCAGGATTCAAATCTTTGTTCTTCTGTATTTTATGTATATTACTGAACCTTGCACTTGAGCAGTTTTCAAATAGTGCCACTTGTCAAATGATCAGATTAAGAACAAATTATAGATGATACTACTAATTCCAAATGTGTTACATATTTTGAACTACATTGCTCCTTACCTGGACCATTTGATAACCTTAATTATTTGATCTGGAGAATAAAATTTTGAAACATCAAGAGAGCTGAATTGGATAGTTCTGAAAAAGGTTGTGATGCGTGATTAGTTTCTGTTTAACAAACTCACATGATTAGTCAGGATCTTTAAATATCACATTCCACCAACTGAAATACTACTCAGGTCACTTGAAAACCATCACTCACCTACCAACTATCTATTTTAATGGGGACACTTGCCTAATATTCATGTACTTCACTGCACCCTCACACAGTTAGCACTGCTGCAAGCCTCACACCCTTATCTCAGAGTGTACACAAACTGCCAGCTATTCAATCAAGATGGCCACATAACCAAGAGAATTACACAACGTTCACTGCTGTACATTTCTGTCTTGTGGGATAAGGTGGCACACCACCAAAGACAGCAGCAGTTAATTGGAAAGGGAGAACTGCATTTGCATCACCTTACTCCTAGTCAAGGAGACAATATTGGCCATTATTAAGGCACCCAATGCTGAGGCAGTGATGAAGACCTTAATCTTCCTTCTCACATGCACTTCCCTCAGATCTACAAGCTGTAGATGGTATATGCATCTCCTACTTTTCCTCATTCCCTGCACTACAGCCTTATCTTTGGTGTCTTTTATCCTTTCAGAAACCTAAAACATCCAACCCGCTTAGGCATTGAATAAACAGCAAGAATTCAATGATAGTGAAGACACACTACCTTTCATTTTCACACTGTCATTTCTGTACACTGTGTGTAATTTAGAGGATAGAAAAGAAGTGGAATCTGCACATGGTGAGTCACTGGGCATAAAGGGGCTGCAGCTAGGACTGGGGACAAGGATAGCACAGGTGCCAGAGGTCAGGATCACAGATATTCTGCTGCACAGGACTTATTGGGAACATGGATGGTATAAAATATAAAAGAAAATTGATGGGTGTACATGCATAAATAGTTGCTACATTGGCAGACCTGCTTGAAAGCTTATGATATCAGTCAAGAAATGCAGGAGACTAGCGCCAACTTAACACAGGTATTTGTGTAAAACTTGGAGTCTGTCCTTTCCAGCATAAAAATAATGTCAAAATCAATTAGCACATTTGTGGACCCAGTTGTCTACTGACTGATATTACAGCACAATCAACAGCCAACCAATATCTGACTACAGCAGTGAAAGCTCAGACTGCTGTTGTGAAAGCTTATGTAGATCACAGTGTACAAAGGGAGTTGCAGGATGTCACATGGTACAGTAATATTTCCCAAACAGATTGCAAGGATTGCAAAGACATCTAACAGTGACCGCATGGTATATTAATCTGCTGCCCTCTTGTGTAGAGATAGCATTTGCCCTTTTACCCCTGCAACATCACCCATGCCCTTGCTGCTGCCTGACAGCCATTTTGCTCTGACTAGACCCCTCAATGAGATGTTGCAGTCCACAGCCAGGGTTTCTGGATCCCGTCAGTGCTGCTCAAGATCTTCAAGGTTATCTGCAGTATCCTCAATTGAGAGTCAGCGGCCTTTTTGCCAGCTGTGCTGCAGCTATTGAAATTCCGCTCTAGGAACAATAGGGCAGGCAAAGCACACATCAAAGGCATCAAAGGAGAGTGCAGAATTAATTTGTTGATTTTCTTAAAAGCAATATGTCATGAATTAATTAATAAATTTGATTATATAACTGCTCAAAAGATTTTTGTACTTTTTGGTGTTCCAAGCAGGAAGCCACCTTGTGTTTCCATTTAAGGGAGCTGCTGGTTTACACAAAAGCCTTGAAACCAAGAAGAGGTATTTCCCACTTGACACACCACTCCCTGTAGATCTTTGCAACTTGAAGAAATTATGGAAAGCGCAGAATAAAAGAAAAAATATAAAATTTTCTAATGCTGTAAAAGCTAGAAGAAATTAACCAATAACTGACCTGAAAGTAGGGATAATCTCTTCATATAGTGCAAGTTGAGGGAAGCTAGTTGAGGGTGTTGGCAGGAGCAGCTCAAACACCACTTGCCTGATGTCAGTTCAACATTGTATGGTGATTAATGTTATGACATTATGATTGCCATGCTTTACATTATTCAAAGTTCATACCAATTCCCTCATCTCTACAGCACTTAGTGCTGTTGGCTTAGGGGAGATCCATGCCTGTTCATATCCCACAGAAAAAAAAATGCAACTAAAATTCCATCTCCAAAATGCTTAACAAAACAGATGTTAATCTCAACTTTATTATATCTTCGAAGTTCATGTAATAACATGGAGCTACGACTTACCTTAAGCATCTGTGTTTGCAGACAATATTTACAATCTACTTGAAGAGAACAAAAAATTGAGGAAGGCTCATCAGGATGTCCATGTTCAACTCCAGGATGTGAGGGTAAAGTCAAGTTTGTAATAATCAGCATCACTTGTATGATATTTGTTGTTTTTGATATGATGTAGACAGCAACATAAAAAGTGGACTTCTAAATGATTAATACAGAGGATTGTCATCATCAATTTTTGAATTGTCTTGTCTTGTACAAAACTAAATTTGGTGAGTATGCAGTTGTTTACATTTGGTGTATAAATGCTAAGGAAGAGTTGCAATGTGCTCTGTCCACAAAAACAGAATTTTTGGAGTTTGAGGGATCAGATTGTCCAGTGAATAAACACCATCAATTAGCCTTGAGTGTGAATGCAGCATTGACTAGGTCTCTCTGCATTGGCTGTAAGGATTTTGCATGAATTGAATTTGAGCAGCTTTAGCCATGTCTGTTTCTTCACAAGCTCATAACACAAATGTACATCTACTTTGTGACTAAATTTCCAGTTTCTCCTTCTATAAGTTTAATTTGGTGTGATTTTTCTTCATCTCCCATCAGACGAGAACAAGGTAAAATGGTTCAGTGAGAATGTGGCGTAGCATGCACTGCAATATTCGTACCAGTATCTGCTGTCAGTATTCAGGGGCAGCTGCCAAACAGGCTTTGGTGGGGGTGCGGTTGGTGAAGTTTGTACCCCAACAGCTCCTGCAAATCTGGTTGATATAAGAGAATAGCATCTGATGCTAATTCGAAAAGCAATGGGCAGGGCATGCAACCCCTTGCAACACATGCAATCTGTCCATTAGCACTTTTGTAAAAAATTTAACTCATGGGATGTGGGTGTTATTGGTTGGACCACCATTTATTTTCCATTCCTAGTTAGCCTTGAGAAGGTGCTGGTGAGCTGTCTTCTTGAACCGCTGCAGTCCATTTGCTGTAGATAGATGCTCTGGATATTGGGGGAGGGAGTACCAGGATTTTGACACCGGAACAGTGAAGGAATAGAAATACATATGGCAAGTCAGGATGGGGTGAGTCAGGAGGGGACATGAATTCTTGATAACTTGATAGCTTATTAACGTTTTGTTTGTTAGTCAACGTAAGCAGATCTGTAATATTTTTCTTTTTTCTTAGCAATTGCACAAGAACTTACTGTTGCAGCATGATCAGTTACAAGTGACTTTAGAAGACCACAAGAACTCACTATCAGCTGCACAGGTGAGAACGTGTAATGAAATGTTATAATTTTGGATGGAAGGAAAAGGAGGAGGCAGTGACGTAGTAGTGCTGTCACTAGACTGTTAATCCAGAGTCACAATTGATGTTCTGAACACCTGCGTTCATGGTGGATGTTGAAATTTGAATTCAATAAAATTATGGAATAAAGAGCCTAATGATGATCGTGAAACAGTCGTTGATTTTTGGGGGAAAAGAAACATCTGTTTTGCTCATGTCCTTCAGGCAAGGAAACTGCCTTTCTTACATGGTCTGGTCAGCATGTCAGTCCAGAACCACAGCAATATGATTGGCTCTTAATTGCCCTATGGGCAAATTAGGGTCGGGCGATAAATGCTGGCCAAAGGTATCCACATTCTGTGAGTGAATAAAAATTGAAAAAAAAAATCTCTAAACTTTGCAACTGAAAGCTTGATTTCTGTTTAATCTCAGTGCATTTATTTTGCATTCTGGACAATGGCATTTTGCAAAATGCAACCTTCACATTAACTTCCCTACATATAAGCTGTCGAAATTACTTGCATTGAATGTTTTCTGATCTGAAGACATTTTTAAACTGTTGGATCAGTTGGATGTTCTTCTGTTTGCAGTTGCTTCTGCAAATTCGTACATGCTGTTGAAGAATGAGTGTGGCTTTGCCACGGCGTATTTGGTATCGAGGATTCTCGTATTCTCATGTAGGGGGTTCCTACTAATGTGTAACTTAATGTTTTATGTGTTGATCAGGTTATTTCTGTTTTGTTTCAACATTTCTTTCTCAAAGCAAATAGAGCTGTGTATAGTTGGACCATTACTCCGGGCCAGAATGGAAATGATTCAATAATTTCCCCTGTTGGATAGACCAACAGCTTAATCTGCAATTGCTTGACTATTACATTAAACAAATACAGGAATAGAAGTCTGGGAAATGGCTCAACTCATGGGGACAGCACGTTCAGATAATTCAGTTGTCCTTGACCTGGGACTGTTTCACCAGAGATGAATCTTTTTGTTTAGATACCCATAGGTCATGTGGTCAACACAGTTGCTGCCTCATGACCCCAGCAAATGTCTCTTTTCTTTTGTTGTTGATCAATTTTTATTTCTGTAATTATGGCAAGTGCTGTAGCCAGCTGTCCAAATGGATGGGGAGTATCGAAAACAATTAAAGGAATGCCCACAGTGTGATTGATAGAAAGTGTAAAGATATTTGTAGGAAGGAGAGCCATAAAATCAGTAACACTGCTTTTCATGACCATTTCTTCAGTAGCATGGAGTAATTCTGTTTAGGACTGTTGGCTCAGCTGCTCTGCACTCAGTTCCACAGAATCTAGTGGAGGCAATAGGAAAATATCACCACTGACGTCAATAGTCATGGGCTGTGGCAGGCCATGGAAATTCAAGTTTGTGCTAATGATCACTATCCGGTGCCTTTTCTGAATGACAGTGCAGCCAGTTCTTTACTGTACCCTTCCACTCAAAGCTCCCATTCTATGGTCAGAGAGTTTGCAAACATTCACTGCCTATGTTTCTAGGCGTGTTTGTTTTACGAAATGACTGATATGCATTGAGGCTACACAGTCATTATGGGTCGAATAACTTCCTTTGGGACAGGACTGCATGAATGTACTTTGATGTAATGTCATATTCTGTAGATAACCCTTTAACTTTTGAATTTGTTGCCCATGACCTACATTGAGATTTTTGGTTTAAATTACAGGCTCAGGTGGAAGAATATAAACAACTAAGAGAAACCTTAAACAAAATGCCGAGCCTAAGGCAAACTGAACAAAAGCCACCTTCCAATGCAGGGAAACCTCAGCAAGACGTTGCTGAGCCCTTGCAATATCACAACAAGCTGGGAGCACGAGACCAGACCTCATATAGAAGTGAAGGTAACCGGCATAATGAGGTATGTCAAAGTGTAACTGAAATGGAGAGCAAAATTGAATTATGTTTCTTTTTTGAATGAAGTAACAAGGTCTAGAATTGAGCCATTGATTTATAACCCTTGTAAATGGTGCCTTCAGCAGCAGTTGACAGTGGGGACGGAGGACACTGAGCAGGGGAGTTTGAGCAGTTGTGCTGGGACCGCCAGAGCCGAGTGGCAATGGTGAGGGAGGGAAGCTGGAGCAGTTGAATGGACCTTATCTGAAAAATGGGTGACTTCAGGCAAAGGAAGGCTCATGGAAGGATAGTACAGACAAAGAATTCTTCAAACCAATGTAAACCCAGGCACCGTTCCATATAAATATTGTAAATATAACCTTGTTTAACCTTAATTTCCCTTAATGTTTATAATAACCTGATGCTTTATGGTCTTTGGGCCATCTGTGTTTTCAAATCTCATGAAGCATCCTGATGAAAAGTTAGAATAAAAATAGACAACATTAAAAGCACACAGTGACCTTTCGGCATTAGAAAAAAATTTCCTATTTTAGGCATAAGCCCTTCCTCTGTAATTCAGAAAAGTTTAATCTCAGAAAATTAAACTATGTTTATCCAAATGATAGGTTCATTGTGTATTCCTAGCCTCTTTCTATCTTTGAGCCAGTGGTCAGATTATATAGCTGCAGCTTTGATCAGTCATATAATATGAACAGTATTTCAAAAATGACAAATAATTGAATGCTCATATTATGTGGTAAAATTTTCTGGGTCTTCTGCATTTTCTTTTAAAATTAGTTTTGTGTTGAGCAATGAATTCAAATCTGAGGCTTCTCTAATATTTATGGGGATAATTTCCTGTCATAGATTTCTGGAAAGACTCTAAATAAATCCAAAAATATTATTCTGGTCAGTATTTCTAGTGAAATTGTAACCTACGAATAGCAAACATATAAAATCTTCCAGCATACATTAATACATATCCTACACCTAATGAGTAGAAAACCATGCCCATCTGTTTCTAATCTAAGCCATAATTATGGAAGAAATTACATTTGTATTGCATCTTTCACAAGTTCAGGACTTCTCAAACACTTCATGATCAGCAAAATATATTTGATGTGATTCATTATTATCATTTTGGAAAACTATGGGAAGAGACACTGCCATTACTCCAGCTCTTACCAACCAAGATAAGGATAGCTCAACCAACCTGAAATATGTTCTTTGTGGCTCAGAATCACATTACAAAGATGCCTAATATTGGATAAAATGAATCTGATCGTCAAAAGAATGGCTTGATTAAAAAGTAAAATACAGTGGTGCTGTAGGATTGACTTTTTTGTCATTAAGTTTGAGAGATATTTTTGGGCTGATAAACTGGTGTGAACTCCATATGTCATGCCAGTGTGTTTGCAGCTGATGACTGCTTAAAGGATTGTACTCCTTTTGGAATAACATGCAATCATGTACAAAGCATCATTGGAACAACTGTATCCCAAATGTCTCTTTAAAAGTACAATCTTAATATTGAATAGTTCTTTTTTTAGGTCTTAAAGAAGTGAATAACTGTGAATAGGCCAATAGAGCAGAGTCAAGGCACGAAATAAAATTATACATTTCTGTTTATTTCAGAATAATGATGTGCAGCTACATGCTAAACATATGGTAGGGGAGAATGATGACACTAAAATAAGAGAAGATAATGAAGAAGTAGAAGATAGGCAGTATGCTCAGCATGAAAACTGGCAAAGGAATAATCATCCAGCACACTCAGATTTACATAAACAAGAGTATGAATCACAGGAGCACCATCATGAATGGGAACGGGAAGAAGATCCGACAGTGGACCACACGGAGCTCCATAGGCAACATCATGAGGAAGAAGAAACTGAACATCATCTGATTCATGATCAGGACAATGAAAATTACCACACAGAGGAACAGGATCCAGCTAAAGGCAACCCTACCGAGGTAATACATTAAACCCTGTTAACTACTTGCTTATACAACTGCAAAGATTGGCCTTCAATTCTATCCTTCACCAACTGGCTTTCTGGAAACAACAATACATATGTAAATGATATAATTTACACAATCTAGCCTTTGTCATTTGCTGATGTCTACTGTTTTATTTTGTTAAATCATTCAATTTGCATAACCTGTAGATTTTTGCAGCAGTTGGGTGGGTGCAATTGAAGCCCAAGATTAGCCAGGCTCATATTGAGGCTTCATGGTCTCGTGCTCCCTTTTCTTGTGTCACTTGGAGGGAAATTTGCAGATAGTGGTGTTCTTTGCATCTGCTGCCCTTATCCTTCTTGGTGCTCGAGGTCACAGAGTTGGAAGGTGTTGCTGCAGGAGATTTGATGAGTTTTTGTATGTTGTATATAGTATACAATGCTGTCAATATGAGTCAGTCGTGGAGAAATCGATTCTTAAAATGTCGGATGAAATGCCAGTCAAGGGAGCTGCCTTGTTGTGATGGCATTGATCCTATTGAGTATTATTTGCGGTGCCCGCATCCAGGTAAGTGGACACACTCCTGACTTCTACCTTTTAGATGATGGTCAGACACTAGGGAGGCAGATAGGTGAGTTCCTTGCTGCAAAATTTCCAATCTTTGATCTGCTTTTGCAGCCACAGTATATTGCTGGTCCCACTTAGGTTTCTGGCCAATGGTAACCCCAGGATAGTAATACCACTGATTGCCAAGATAGGTGGTTAGAATTGCTTTTGTTGGAGATGATCATAACCTGGCATTTGAATAGCAGAAGTGAGATTTTCTACCGATCAGTTCAAGCCTGAATGTTGTCCAGGTCTTGCTGGGTATGGACATGGTGTGCTTCAATATCTGAGGGACTGTGAATGATGCTAAATATTATGCAATTATCAGTTAACATCCTCGCATGTGTCCTTATAATGGAAGCAAGGTCATTGATGAAGTTACTGACGTTGGTTCGGTCTGGGACACTACCCTGAGAACTCTAGTTGTAATGTCTTGGGAATTTAGAATTAGAATCAGAATCATGTTTTATTATCACATGTACTCAAGTACAGGGATAGAGGAGTACAGTGAAAAGTGTGCAAAGGTACCTAGGTCCAAAATGTTAGGTATGAAATGGAAAATAAAGAAATGCATGCGACAACTGCAACCAGCTTCTATTTTGCTAGATATAATTCTAAACAGTGGAGGGCTCGTCTTGTTCACCTCCACTACCACCACCACCCCCCCTGCCCCACCCACCACCAAATCTCATTGACTCCAGTTTCACTAGGGCTGTTTGATTTCACACACAGTCAGCTTCTGTTCTGATGTCAAAGATGGCCCGTCTGACCTCAGTCATCCGTCAGATTATAATAGGTCTCCTGTTTGTAGGCAGGCTTTACCAGGACAAAGCGTAAATTAATGGATTTCACTGCTTCATCACGAAATGTTTAAGCACTCACAGTAAAACATGACCCCATGTTTCTTTCTTCTGGATTGACCAAACCCATTTGCATTAAAGCCAATTTAACTGTACATAAAATTGATTCTACATTCACTTTAACATCTTTTTAATTTTTAGGTATCCAGGTATATAGATGATACATATATCTGTAATAAATAGACACACCATGATTTTCTTGAAAGGTTGTATTATTTAAGATGTTTTACAGGGTGTTTCTGAATGCCCAAACAATTCAGTACTTTAGTATCTCTGTGTATCTCTGCATTGCTCATAAATGGCAGAGGAGGGCAGCAGAGTCGTAACAAATTGTCTTATAAATGGTGCGTGGTGCTGTTTTCACAAATGAGTGGAAGTACTATCCTTATTCCCTTTACACTTCTATTTAATTTTGTGAAGCAGATGCCTCTAAATTATTGCTCATTCTGCACCATGTATCACACATGATGTGTGGTTTGCAGGCTGTCTTTTCAATAACACTGTCTTTTAAAGATTAACAACATGTCAAGTAAGATAGTTTTGCTTTCCAAACTGTCCTGTTTAAAAGCGACCATTGCAGAAGATTTATGATTTGCCATCACTTGATTAGCATTTTACAGTAAAATCATTTTGAAGGGCTGCAGTCATTATTATGGACGCAAGCACAGCAGGACTTTCTTTACAATACTGTACCTAACAATGGGATGATTACTACATCAATCTATTCTCGTTATTTGTTGAGGAAAAGGTAACAGCAGAGGACACTGCTTTTCAAATTGAACTATGAGGTACGTTAAATTTCCTGATCAGAAGGGTCTTGTTTTGATATCTTCATAAAGGTTTGCTGCCTCTTAGAATGCACAACTCTTAGCCTCGACACACCAGTGCAAGGACTATCTTAACCCTTAGGATGGAATTTGAGCCCACAGCACTCTGTTGGAGTTGAGATTGCTGTAAATTAAGTTTAATTGTCATAGATATGTACATTCTTAACTGTGGTTCAGAGTGAGCTACAATGTACAGAGTAGAGGAAAACTTCTAATTAAGTAATGCCAGTTTGTAATTAACAAAGATATGTAAAGAATACTGTAGAGTTTAATGTCCTGAAGTATGATTTGAGATCTAAGTGTTAATTTTCATCACGATATAAGGATATGTCTTCCAGTACGTGCAGTGTGGAACACTTGTGTATACTGTAAGCTACATATATTCAGACATAGGACACTGTTCTTTGCAGTCAGAACAAATGTACACATGCACTTTGCCTGTTTCAACTCAACAACATAGGTGACAGGCATTCATTAATCCATTTCTCAGAGAAAAGCCTTGCCCTATCAGAGCTATCTGCCTTGTTTAAATGTTTTTAAAAAGTTTGTCAGTTAACTGTCAATCATCATTAATTGGTCCATTCTCCAGGGCAACACCTCTATCAGTCAGAGTCCATTGCCAACCAATCCGCACTCTTTTCCCACGCAGCTTACATTTTGTTTTTACTTAAATTGGTATTCTTGCAAATTGTCCAGATGAGTGCATGGTGTAAAAAAAACAACCAACTGTTTTCTTTTTCAGCAATACTCTAGTTCTGTACTATCAAATAAGTATTTGGATACATGTCAAATTACAATGTATAAATTAACAGCAAATCTAAGACAAATTCATTTTTCCTGTGTTTCACAATGACCACAAATCTTTTTATATTTACCTGATGACATATACTGTCACAAATAATGTATTGACATCATTTACTAATCTTTTTAGGCTAATGTTTTATGTTTACAAATTTTTTGGGATGTGGGTTAACATTGCTGAAATCCTCCTGAAGCTGCTTTACATCTTTCTTGCAACACACATTCTAACTTGGCTTTGCATTATCCATAAACTTGAAAATATTGCATTTGGTCCCCAACTCCAAATCAATGATACATATTGTGAACAGCTGGGACTCAAGTACTGATCTTTGTACTACCCCCACTAACAACAGTTGGCTAACATGAGAATCTTTTTTATTCATTTCTGGGATGTAGGCGCCACTGGCTGGCCAGCATTTACTGCCTGTCCGTAGTTGTCCTTGAGAAAGTGGTGGTGAGCTGCCTTCTTGAACCGCTGCAGTCCACCTGCTGTGAATTGACCCACAATGCTATTAGGGAGGGAATTGCAGGATTTTGACCCAGCAACAGTTGATTTGCCTAATGCCAAACATAAGTGCAAAAGTGTATTTAGAACATTCTTAGAACCTCATGAATCTGAATTGGATTGCTTTCCTATGTGTTTTTAATTACCTATTATTTTGGAATAGAGCAAAATGAAGCACAAGTCTCCTTATGAGGAACAGTTGGAACAACAACGTCTAGCTGAGTTACGGGCAGAAGAATCACGCAAACTGAAAGAAAGACAAGATGCACTGCATGAACACAGACTGAGGGAATACATGGATCGACAGGAACGCCTCCAGCAAGAAGCAGAACGGAAAGAAGAGTTGTTGCGAGAAGAACAATTAAGGTGAACTTTTTTTCTTTTGTTGAGGTATTTCTGTTTCTTATGTGTTTATTCTTATAGAATGCAATATTTAGTTTTTTTTACTCATTTGTGGGACTTGGGCATTGCTGGTTGGCCAGCATTTCTTGCCCATCCCTAGTTGCCCTTGAGAAGGTGGTGGTGAGCTGCCTTCTTGAACCTTTGCAGTCCACATGCTGTGCATTGATCCACAATGCCCTTGTGAGAGCATTACAAGATTTTGACCCAGAGACAGTGAACAGACTGCAGTATATATTTGCAGGTCAGGATAGTGAGTGGCTTGGAAGGGAGCTTGCAGGTGGCGATGTTCCCAGGTATCTGCTGCCCTTGTCATTCTACGTGGAAGTGGTTATGGATTTGGAAGGTGCTGTCTGAGGAGGTTTGGTGAATTTCTGCAATGCATTCTACACGTTGCTGCTACTGAGCCTCAGTGGCGGAGGGAGTAGATGCTTGTGGATGTGGTGCCAATTAAGAGAGCTTCTTTGTCCTGGATGGTGTCAGGCTTCTTGAGTGTTGTTGGAGGTGCACTCTTCCAGGCAAATGGGGAGTATTCCATTACACTCCAGACTTGTGCCTTGTAGATGATGGACAGGCTTTGGGGAGTCAGGAAGTGAGTTACTGGTTGCAGTATTCCTAGCCTCTGACCTGGTCTTGGAGCCACCGTGTTGAGGACTCCGAGGGCAACTCCCTCCCGACTGTATACCACTACGCTACCACCTGTGCTGGGTCTATCCTGTTGTTGGAACAAGACATATCCAGAGATGGTGATAGTGGTGTCTAGGACATTTAGTGCCTCTTTATTTCAGGCTCCCTTTAAATTGCTGACAGGTGTTCAGTGCCATTTTGGAATGAAAGTCAGTGATGGCTTTTCCAGCTGCTAAATGAGGCAAAGGGAGAGGCTTAGTCAGATCATTAAACTCCCGTGTGACACCGGTACCATTCAACCAGCATTGCATGCTATTGACCTTGGGATTCCCTTTCTCTGTGCATGTTTTTAACGCTCTCACAAATAAACCATCCGGTGTGATTTTCTATGTTAGAGTCTGGGCTTATTGTCCATACTGTATTGGAGCTTTATGTTCACGTATAGTATCTGAAGAGCCAAGTTTCTTATCCAACATTTTCAAAAGCTGCTACTATTTTAAAAATTATGCAATTTAACTGACGAGAAGCCATCCTGTAACTGATATAATATTGCTTTTCAGTTATTATGTTCATTCCACCTGTGATCTAAAAGATGTCTTCTGGTCATACGTTTAGGTTTTTCCTTAGAAGTAAAATGATTGGGTTGTTCATACTGCACTGTGAATGTGCACTTTGCTTACTCTAGATTTTTTACATCACAGGAAACAGTCAGTTTTTAATAACGAAGATGCTGTTGAAGGTGATGATGAGCAAGATGTGCATGAAGAGGAGGAGGAGGGTAAGATTGGGTCAGAGGATATATAAGATGATTAACCTGCTTAGCAGTTTTGTAAAACTGCATTTTTGAACTGGCTTGTTTGGCCTGATTCTTTATACAATTCACAATAGAGTTTAATTTAGGTAAATGTGAGATGCTGCATTTTGGAAAGGCAAATCAGGGCAGAAGTTATACATTTAATGGTAAGGTCCTAGGGAACATTGCTGATCAAGAGACCTTGGAGTGCAGGTTCATAGTTCCTTGAAAGTGAAGTTGCAGGTAGACAAGATAGTGAAGAAGGTGTTTGGTGTGGTTGCCTGTATTGGACAGTACATTGAGTATAGGATTTGAAAGGTCATGTTGCAACTGTACAGAATATTAGTTAGGCTGCTTTTGGAATACTGTGTGCAGTTCTGGTCTCCCTGCTATAGGAAGGAAGTTGTGAAACTTGAAAGGGTTCAGAAAAGATTTACAAGGACGTTGCTAGGGTTGGCTGGTTTGAGCTATAGGTAGAGGCTGAATAGGCTGGAGCTATTTTCCCTGGAGGGTTGGAGGCTGAAGAGTGACCTCATGGAAGTTTATAAAATCATGAAGAACATGGGCACGATGAATAGCCAAGGTCTTTTTCCTGAGGTGGGGGGAGTTCAAAAACTATAGGGCATAGGGTTAAGGTGAGAGGGGAAAGATTTAAAAAGGACCTAAGGGGCAAATTTTTCATGCAGAGGGTGGTGTGTGTATGGAATGAGCTGCCAGAGAAAGTGGTGGAGACTGGTACGATTACAACATTTAAAAGGCATCTGGATGGGTTTATGAATAGGAAGGGTTTACAGGGATATGGGAAAAGTGCTGGCAAATGGGACGAGGTTAATTTAGGACATCGGCATGGACGAGTTGGACCGAAGGGTCTGTTTCTGTGCTGCACATCTATATGACTTTATGACCATGTTTTGCAAATTTACATTATCAAATGCCTCATAAATGGACATACAGGGCGTTCTGCTATAACGTGATAGTGTTATAGAAAATTGTGCTGTGTAAATAATTGGGCCTATGGGAAAAGCAGGGTTAGGGGTAGGCCACCAAAAAAGCATAACACAATGGACAGCACTTGCCAGCAGCTGTTCTTACAGGTTAGTCTGACTGTAATAGCAGCTTTGCAGCAGTTTGAAATCAATGATGGCGAGGCTGAGCTCGAACTTTCACCACCCCCCCCACAGCCCTCTGTGTAATGAACCGGTACTTTGGGTACGGCTTACCTTACCGTGGACCGTTTGCTCCTTCAGAATATCCTTCACCAGGGTTTCAAGTGAAGCAACCAGTTCCTCTGGAATATTAATCAAGAAATCGCCCAGCCAGATGAGGATAGCTGATGGTCAAAATCGGTTTCAGGAATGTTTTTGAGAAGGCGAGAGAGGGTTACTAAGAAAATTGCGAAACTTTAGAGTTGGGCAGCTGTGAATAAGGCAAGTATGGTGGAGCAATGAAAATCAGGTATGCCAGAGGTTGGAATTGAAGGAACACAGCTCTGTCAGAGCGAGTGTGGAATTGTTTGAGCTTAAGAAATCGAGATGAGTAAGACTATAGAGGATTTGCTAACAAGAATGAGAATTTTACACTTAAAGGTTATGGAGCAAAGATCAGTAAATGGAATTCAGGTATGTCTCAATCATAACCTCCTGCAGCTTGTTTGGAGAGCTAGTCAAAAAGGGTGAAGGGCAGCACCGACAGGAGAGCCACGATGAGCCGCATGATGCTGGCCTGAACGCTGGTAGACAACAGTAAACTGTAGGCAGTGTCACCCTTTGATCATTACCATAGCCTCTTCCGTGTCCTCCTTCTGGCTAGCTCCTGGTCTTTTGATCTATAGGTATCATTAGCAAAGGGCTCGTCACAGCAAGATGCCTACTCAATAGGATCGTGTTATAGCCAACAACAGTTGACATTTTAGAAATAGTGTTCCTCTATTTGTCAATCGTGTTACAGCCAATTCATGTTGCTGGAACATGTGCAATAGCAGAAGCCCCCTGTGCCCAAATAATACTGAATAAAGATTGACATTTTAAATGCTTCTTAAAAAAACCCAGTGAGTCATGTCATCTGTAATTTTGCTGGAGCTACAATTGAAGTGTAGTTACAATGCAAAATGACAATTTCATTTTTTTTTGGAAAGCATTGGGCATGGTTGTTGTGCAATATTCAAATCGCAGTTATCTCGGGGAGTATGCAATGCATCACATTGGTTTGGCTATCCAAAAATGAAATATTAATTATACTACAAACCAAAGCTAATCAACAACAGTCTTTAAATAAGCAGATATATATTTGTCTGCGTGTGTTGTCTGTTTTTCTCTGGAACTGTCCTTTTCTAAGGCTTTGCATTATATGCAAACAAAAATGTCAGAAGATTCCTTCTGATTTCACCTTGCCAAATAAAAATGTAATTAGCTTCATCAACATTAGGTCTATATTTTTATGAGATAACAAGGTGTAGAGCTGGATGAACACAGCAGGTCAAGCAGCATCGGAGGAGCAGGAAAGCTGATGTTTCGGGTCTGGACCCTTCATCAGAAAATCCTGCTCCTCTGATGCTGCTTGGCCTGTCATGTTCGTCCAGCTCTACACCTTGTTATCTCAGATTCTCCAGCATCGGCAGTTCCTACTATCTCTGAATCTATATTTTTATTGTTGCTTTTTATGTGCTATTCTAAAGTGTTACTATTTCTATTACTAAATTTATTCTTATTGTAATCTCAAATCTGTGCAGGTATCACACAACACAAAATATGCAACATAATATTTCTTGATTAGTAAAACGATCAAGCATTACAGAGAGAGGCAGGAGAATGGGGTTGAGAAACATGCCAGATATGATCAAATGATCTGAGCAGACTCAGTTGTCTGAATAGCCTAATTCTGCTCCTACATCTTATGGTCTTATGGTCTAAGTATTACATTCCAGAGTGATGCATGTTCAAACCCCAACCAGACCTGCATGATCTACTGCAATAATTGGCCAAGGCTTCTTTGACAGTGCATTTTGTAATTTCGGTAACATTTAAAAGAACAAAGGCAGTTGGTGCATCGAAACTTCACCATTTCCCAGTCGTACACAATCCTGGCCTGCATAGATTAAAAACTGAATAAACTGCTGATGCTGCAAATCGGAAACAAAAATAAAGGAAAGTTGAGGAAGGGTCAGTGGACCCAAAATGTTAACTCCAATATCTCTTAGAACATAGAACGTAGAACATTACAGCGCAGTACAGGCCCTTCAGCCCTCGATGTTGCGCTGACCTGTGAAACCAATCTGAAGCCCATCTAACCTACACTATTCCTTATCATCCATATGTTTATCCAACGACCATTTAAATGCCCTTAAAGTTGGCGAGTCTACTACTGTTGCAGGCAGGGCATTCCACGCCTTTACTACTCTCTGAGTAAAGAACCTACCTCTGACATCTGTCCTATATCTATCACCCTTCAATTTAAAGCTACGTCCCCTCGCGCTAGCCGTCACCATCCGAAGAGAAAGGCTCTCACTGTCCACCCTATCTAATCCTCTGATCATCTTATATGTCTCTATTAAGTCACCTCTTAACCTTCTTCTCTCTAACGAAAACAGCCTCAAGTCCCTCAGCCTTTCCTCATAAGACCTTCCCTCCATACCAGGCAACATCCTGGTAAATCTCCTCTGCACCCTTTCCAATGCTTCCACATCCTTCCTATAATGCAGCGACCAGAACTGCACGCAATACTCCAAGTGCGGCCGCACCAGAGTTTTGTACAGCTGCAACATGACCTCACGGCTCCGAAACTCAATCCCTCTATCAATAAAACCTAACACACCGTATGCCTTCCTAACAACCCTATCAACCTGGGTGGCAACTTTCAGGGATCTATGCACAAGGACACCGAGATCTCTCTGCTCATCCACACTACCAAGAACCTTACCATTAGCCCTGTACTCTGTATTCCTGTTACTCCTTCCAAAGTGAATCACCTCACACTTTTCCGCATTAAACTCCATTTGCCACCTCTCAGCCCAACTCTGCAGCTTATCTATGTCCCTCTGTAACCTGCAACATCCTTCCGCACTATCCACAACTCCACCTACTTTAGTGTCATCCGCAAATTTACTAACCCATCCTTCTACGCCTTCATCCAGGTCATTTATAAAAATGACAAACAGCAGTGGCCCCCAAACAGATCCTTGCGGTATGCCACTAGTAACTGAACTCCAGGATAAACATTTCCCATCAACCACAACCCTCTGTCTTCTTCCAGCTAGCCAATTTCTGATCCAAACCGCTAAATCACCCTCAATCCCATACCTCCGTATTTTCTGCAATAGCCTACCGTGGGGAACCTTATCAAACGCTTTACTGAAATCCATATACACCACATCAACCGCTTTACCCTCATCCACCTGTTTGGTCACCTTCTCAAAGAACTCAATAAGGTTTGTGAGGCACGACCTACCCTTCACAAAACCGTGTTGACTATCCCTAATCAAATTATTCCTTTCTACATAATTATAAATCCTATCTCTTATAATCCTTTCCAACACTTTGCCCACAACCGAAGTAAGGCTCACTGGTCTATAATTACCAGGGTTGTCTCTACTCCCCTTCTTGAACAAGGGGACACCATTTGCTGTCCTCCAGTCTTCTGGAACTATTCCTGTAGACAATGACGACATAAAGATCAAAGCCAAAGGCTCTGCAATCTCCTCCCTAGCTTCCCAGAGAATCCTAGGATAAATCCCATCCGGCCCAGGGGACTTACCTATTTTCACACTTTCCAGAATTGCTAACACCTCCTCCTTGTGAACCTCAATCCTGTCGAGTCTAATAGCCTGTATCTCAGCATTCTCCTCGACAACATTGTCTTTTTCATGTGTGAATACTGATGAAAAATATTCATTTAGCGCCTCTCCTATCTCTTCGGACTCCATGCACAACTTCCCACTACTGTCCTTGACTGGCCCTAATCTTACTCTAGTCATTCTTTTGTTCCTGACATACATGCTGAGCTTTTCCAGCAATTTCTGGTTTTGTTTCTGCACACATATTACTCTTATCTTCATCAAAACGCGGTCAAAAACTTGCAACTTTGTACCTAACAGCATCAAACAGACTTTTGCAGTTGTAGAAGGTGGCTCACCACCATCTTCTCAGCATAGTTATTAATGGGCATCAGAACCTGGCCTTATTGACAGAGCACACTTCCTGTGAATGGTAAGTGGAAGTGCACTGTGTTTCTCCAGCCGTCCACTAGTTCTATATCTGGTAATATCATGAACAGTACATTCTAGACTTTTTTTGGTGATATCATCTGTCATTTATCAACAACAGGATGGTTAAAAGTAAATTATGATGAAGTACAGCGTGTGGGCCAACTGGAGGACATTGTATAATTTGTATCAATCCTCATAATACAAATGGAATGTTAGTAAAAAGGCAAAGCCAAATTCTTTGTTACCATTCTTGGTGTTTTTTCAAACCTTTATTCAAACCAAGCTATTATCAAAGATAAATGTGTTACACATGTATGTTACTGTAACTTAACATGACAATTATTAAATATTGACAGTATAGTCCTTCCAAATGGGGTTTCTTTAGTATGGTCCAGCACGAACCATGTTTGGATTATTACCAGGGGAAACTGCATCGAATAGCAAGATTTTTCATAATTTTACGTCTTATTTGAAGATGAGAACAATCCACAAGAGGAAGCTGAAGACGAGGACCCAGAAATAGAAAATGAAGAACAGCACACAGAACATGAGACTGTCAATGAGCAGGTGAAGATTACTATATTATGATCTAGTGACTGATTTTAAGCAGTTTGCATGAGTAAACTCAATAACAAATTAATGCAGTTCAAATCTTACAGTTTAAATCTCTGCTGTTGAACTGACTATAGCATTTATATGTCCTTTTAGTGTGGTCGGATCAATGACCAGTAGCTAAGTTCAGAATCTTCACATACGAGGATGTTTGTTCAAAAAGAAGTGATAGATTTCTATAATATTAATCTACCATAACTTTACCTGTACTGTTTATTATAAGAATACAGAAATTTACTGTGATCGTTTAAATAAAAAATAGGACTTGGAATCAATTTGATTTTCTATTTTGATTTCCACATGGAGTTGCAATTTTACCTTTTACTGTTATAAGTTCACAGTGTTCATCCTGGCTGTATCATCTTGCATTTTTATGTTGACTTTAATATACACTCAGGTTACTCATAGCTGATTAAATTGAGGGGAAATGACTGACTGCAAGAAAATAGAGAGAGGTAATTGACAGAAGAATTTAGAGAGAGAATTCAAATAACTTGACTAAAGCAGCTAAAGCTTTATTCATGAGCGGTGCAAGAAGGGAAGGAGGCTGGCAGGCACACTGAGTTTAGAGGCAGCAAAGCAGTGCTTTTCATTTTCATTAAGGTTAGGGCAGGAAGAAGTTAATGTTGTGAAGAAATAAGTAAGTGTTCTTTATGATGGATCCGATATTGGTGTTGAAGCTGAGTTGAGGTTTGAACTGGATACTGAATTTGGGCATCACCTGGTGTAGTTTGAGGAAACAGCAATAAAGAGTGAGGAAATCAAAGACCATGAAGTGAACAATATAGTCTTATCTTTAGCATTGTTAAATTATAAGTAGGTCTTTGATTATTAAAACGAAAACATAAAACTTAACCAACTTAATTTATCAAGTCTCTAATATCTGAATGTTTGTTTTATTAAAAATATTAATACTTCGGTACTGTTTTCTTTTTGTTTTAATTCTTAGCTGCAAAACAGTGGATAAAATCTTCTGCTCCCAGATATGGTGAACTTGTCAGTGTGAAGAGCATGTTAGGTGGTGGCATAGCCAGATTTCACTGCCTTCTTGTCTTCAGCAAAAATAAATCCATGTTTGACCTTCCATAACCACTGGCATTTGAAGCCTTTAGGTAGACCATTAAGGTCCTCAACCTGTCATGGCTGGGATTGACCTTGGTTAAAGTTTCCTGGGTTAACACTAGGTTCAGGTTTTCTGCTACCTTGTGGGCAGCTTTTTATCTCATAGGAGTGTGGAACTCTTGATAAATGACCATCAGCACCTGTCTAAAGACTGAATAATAGGCAAAGAGTGCAGCCTTTGCCTCCAAACCCTGCCCTGCCCCCAACAAACCCAACCCACAACTTACTGCAGAGATAGTAGGAACTGCCAATGCTGGAGAATCTGAGATAACAAGGTGTAGAGCTGGATGAACACAGCAGGCCAAGCAGCATCAGAAGAGCAGGAAAGCTGACGTTTCGGGCCTAGACCCTTCTTCAGAAATGGGGAGGGAAAGGGGATTCTGGAATAAATGGGGAGAGAGGGGGAGGTGGATAGAAGATGGATAAAGGAGAACATAGGTGGAGAGGAGACAGACAGGTCAAAGAGGCAAGAATAGGTCCAGTAAAGATAAGCGTAGGTGGGGAGTTAGTAGGTCAGTCCGGGGAGGACGGACAGGTCAGGGCGGCAGGATGAGGCTGGGAGGGAGGAGATGGGGGTGGGGCTTGAGGTGGGAGGAGTGGATGGGTGGGAGGAAGGACAGGTTAGGGAGGTGCGGCCGAGCTGGGCTAGTTTTGGGATGCGGTAGGAGGAGGGGAGATTTTGAAGCTTGTGAAGTCCACATTGATACCATTGGGCTGCAGCGTTCCCAAGCGAAATACCAGGTGCTGTTCCTGCAACCTTCGGTTGGCATCGTTGTGGCACTGCAGGAGGGCCAGGATGGACATGTCGTCCAAGGAGTGGGACGGGGAGTTGAAATGGTTCGCAACTGGGTGCAGTCGTTTGTCGCGAACCGAGCGTAGGTGTTCCACAAAGTGGTCTCCAAGCCTCCGCTTGGTTTCCCCGATGTAGAGGAGGCCGCAACGGGAAAGCGGATACAGTATACCTCATTAGTAGATATGCAGGTGAACATCTGTTTGATGTGGAAGATTTTCTTGGGGCCTGAGATGGGGGTGAGGGGGGAGGTGTGGGGGCAGATGCAGCACTTCCTGCGGTTGCAGGGAAAAGTGCCGGGGGTGGTGGGGCTGGAGGGGAGTGTGGAGTGGACAAGGGAGTCATGGAGAGAGTGGTCCGTCCGGAAAGCAGTGAAGGGTGTGGAGGGAAAAATGTCTTTGGTAGTGGGGTCAGATTGCGGTCTTCCCCAATCCTCAGACTCAAGGGGGTGTACTACCTGTAGCTGCCACAGCCTGTTCCATGGCACTGCTAAGTACACCAGGTATGAGTGTCTGATAGTTTTAAAGATATGAACTTCTCATTGTGTAATAATGTCTTCACAAAAGAGCAAAGCTCCAAAAACATTTGATTTGAATGCGTCACGAAAAATGATGAATTGCTGCCATAGCAAATAATGCAAAGGTGGCAGAAGTTTGTTCACTTAGTGTTGCTATTAATGTCAGTGAAGAATGTCTTGCCTGACCCCAGGAATCAAGATAAATCCGTCTATGTCAACAGAACTGATTCTGTGTGAACAATTTCTTCTCAAGTGTTTTGAATGTTGCTGAACTACCTGTACCCTACTGTTCCTCCATATTCAGTTGAGATATTTAGGGCAAGATTTTCACCCTAATTTGAAAGGAGAAGAGAGGGAGGCAAGCTGTTAATTTTGCATTACCAACCAGCAGATGATCTATTGGCACCTCCCCTTTGAGCTACCTTGCAAACTGCAAGTAGCTATTAGTTTCTGAACTATGTCTCCATTTCCTATCTGGAGAATAATATTTTCTGGCCAGTGGGGGAGGACGTCACAAAACTGACAGCTGTGGAGATTTTGTTTAAATATTTAAAGCTGCTGAAAGGGCATTTCAAGATGCACATTCAAGGCCCACTCCTGCGGTGTGTAATAACATCTCTGAACTGGTCGATTAGAAAATGTCCAGAACACTAATTAGTACATTTAAATGGTACTTCATTGATTTTAAACCATTTTGGATGTCCTGAAAAAATGATAAACCAAGTGGTAAATGCAAAATTGTTCTTTTCTCAAAACATAATCATGAGTCAATAATTAGTTTATTGTTAAAATTTATATTATTTTCCTTGTATTTGTAAGAGGGAAAAGTTTGTGAAGATGAATAATTTTGATGGTACTTACAGAAACTGTTGCTCCAAATTAGCTAAGTAATTGAAGAATTCTTAAGGGTGGGCTGTGGAGGGGGTCATCTCTGCTGACTGTCTGTCCCTCTTCTGCTATTATGTTTGTGCCAGGGTGTCCTTAGATAGGGAGCATGGGATGTCCATCAATGCTCTCAATACCTTTAGAAAGATGTAGGCACCATGGGCACTACAGTACTTTATCTCCTCCTGCAACTCCATTTTGATTTAGTCCCTTCTCTCTCTTCCTACCTTCCCCTCATGTTTGATGGCTTGCATTGCCCATAATGGGCTTTGCTTGTAAATATATGATTGGCTACATGAATGGTTACTGGCAGTGGTTAGTAGTTTACGAAAAAAAAACTTAAGGGATGAGCTTTTGTTGAAGAGTGGTTGTGTCCTTATCTCTGAGTCAGGAGGCCTGGGTTCAAGACACACCCTGTTCCGGTAGTACTTAAAAGTAACTCCGAACGGGTTGATTAGAAAATATCTCACCATCCTCAAGAGGTCAGAAGTCAGATGACATCAGGTATAGTCCAACAGGTTTATTTGAAATCACAAGTTTTCAGAGGGTTGCCCCTTTGTCAGGTGAAGTGAGAGAGAAGCACACCAGCACAGAATTTATAGGCAAAGAGATCAATGGGCAGAGAGATCAAAAGATCATACAAGTGGGCCCACTCACACCATTTGTATGATCTTTTGATCCTTGTGTCCATAAATGCTGTGCCTTTGTGCCTCTTTATCACTTCAACTGACCAAGGGGCTATACCCTCCGAACGTTTGTGATTTCAGATAAACCTATTAGACTATAACCTGCTGTCATCTGATGTCTGACCTTGTCCACCCCAGTCCAATACTGACAACTCGACATCATCTTCAATAGGTGTGTAGAAACATCTCTGAGCAGCTTGTTTAAAAGAATACTTAAGTCCTCTTCTTCTGTGTGGATAACTGTCTCTCTTTGCCATGTCCCATTCCCAAGTTAAGAGGGTACTGTTTCAACTGTGTTATCATAGATCTGCCCACCTTGCTGTTAAATCAGTAAGTACGTTTGTGAAAGCAGCCTAAAAAGATGTGCTTTCATCTCCATTTCTCACCCCCACTCTATTCCCTTTAAAGTGACACTTCTCCTCTAGTACCGTCTTTCAACAGCAAGCTAGGAACGTGGCTTGTGCGAAGCCACTTTTTATTTCTGTGGCACCATGAAATCTCCATGAAGACTGAGTCACTGGAATTTTATTATTGTGTGATCCCAATGTTAGTTTTTGCTTGTAAAGCTGAAGTCAGTTGCAGTCAACAAAACTCATGCTGATTTAGCTTGTAAACGTAGCAGAAATTAAATTCAACCCATGAATGAATCAAAGTACATTTTCTGGGAGAAAATGTTTTCTACAGTTAATAGGACGTTACTTCAAAAATATGTATTCAGGTGTCTTGCATGTTTTATGGATCTTTGAGTGTATGATTTCATTCTATTCGATTGCAACATTTTAATTTCAGTATCAATGTCAATCTTCCTACTCAGTTTGCTTCTTGTGTGGTACTTTCTTCCAAATTGTTTGTTTTGTGGAATGTGTAGATATAATCTCTATATGTTGATATTGTCAGGTTGGTGGAAATCCTGATCAACAGGAGGATAACCTAGATGAACAATACCAGGATGAGGGAGAGGAAGAGGTAAGGAGATACAAGATAGTAAGGTGTTGGAATGGCGCCATTGTTTTATCCATATATTGAAATATGAACAGCACCAATATTGCCTTCAGTAATTGCTTTTTTTCTTGAAAAACTTTGAGGCAAAATGAAGGTGTTCATTTCTAAAAGGTGCGTTGAGAATCTCCGTAATGAACATAGGAACATGAAATATACTTGTTTATATTTAAATGCAGGCATTCATTGACCTAAAATGATCAGGTCAGGCAGGATCTGTGAATCAAGGAAGGTGTGTGATGTAATTGTTATGAGGCCCATTTCTAACACTTTCCAGCTCTGACTAAAGGTTTTTCAATCTGAAACATTGATCCCCCCACCTTCCTTACTACACAAATTCTGCCTGAGTTGAATGTTTTCAACATTTTCTACTTTCATTCTCAGATTTCCAACACCAGCAGTGAGTGCTTTCAAAGTAAACAGTTTCATCTTCTTGAATAGTGGACACAGGCATTTCATGCAAAATTGTATAGCATGACTTAACTCTTCTTATAATTCTTGTAAAGCATGGTTTAACTCAGTTGAGTAGTATGTTTATAGTCTGGTGAAATAAACTGTAGGCATGATACCATAAAAGGATTATGTTCTTGTGAGATATAAATGTTTGATTGTATTATCTGAGTTCTTATTGATCTTGAGCTTGCTTCAGCCATCTGTCTGTTTAGACAGCAAGCATTGTTAGAACATGATTGAATGCTAAAGATACAGGTATAAACTAATATCATATTTATAGGAACATTATTGTTCCTGTATTTCTGCATGTAAGAAATGGGGGATCTTTTTTGCGGAAGTTAGAAATCTAACATAAATAATGAAATCTTTTCCAAAAACATTCAAATATCAGCCACTTGGCGGACAATAGTTTCATATATTTGGGGTACAACTGAGCATTGTGTCCTCCATTGCACCCTGGCCAGTAGTTGCTGTGTAATCCTTTGTATTAAAATTGCATTAAAATATCAGAGAAAAAAATTAATGGCTAGGACTGCGGGAAGAGAGTGGGACTATTTGTGAAGGAATCGGGCTATGCATGGATGGAGTACACTACATATGTCTGTAATTTTGCATGATAACCTGTGGAATAAGTTTGTTTCATTTGAGTAGAATTTCCCTCCAGATATCCATTAGAAAACTCGAGACCCACGGCTTAATGGAGGGAAAAGTTTTTGGTTTTCTCAAATTCACTGAGATTTTTACAATCCAGAAGCAGAATAACATTCAGCTAGTTACCATCTTTAATATTATCAATCCTGCTTGAAATTTACATTAAGCAGTGTCTGTGTTTTTGTTACAATATCAGATGGCAACTTAATAAAAGATGAGCGGTGATGTGGTATTGCTGGTATCCATATCCATAATGTATCAACATCATATCAGAGCAGGTAAAAGGAATTAGAACAGCAGTTTAAAAAGTTCCATTCTTAATATAGGAAAC
The DNA here is from genome assembly GCA_024137785.1 of Ginglymostoma cirratum. NCBI lineage: Eukaryota > Metazoa > Chordata > Chondrichthyes > Orectolobiformes > Ginglymostomatidae > Ginglymostoma > Ginglymostoma cirratum. The sequence continues at coordinate 10,257,318 of JAHRHZ010000017.1, read as the reverse complement.
CCTGCTATTAATAATAATTAGTACTGCTTGCCTTTACATGTAATTGCACTGTATCTTCAATCCTAACACACATTCTTTATCTGATCACCGTTTAAACATTTATTTCTGTAATCTGCATTATTGAGAAACAGTGCATAACATACTGCTGTGCAATGCACTCTTCTTTTTCTTAATCAGTTCTTTTATTACACTAGCTTTTCTGGCACTAAATATCACTTCACAATTTTATTTAAGCTACCTTCTCTTCTTGTTTCTTTCTTTTTGAATGTGAATATCCCACACTTTTCCATTTCACTCCTTTACTGTCTTTAATTTGCCTGTTTTGAAATGCACAGGCCATGTTCCAAACAGGGCCAGCTAGCTCAGTTAATTAGTAGGTGGTGCTTAATAATGCTGAGGACTCAGTTCAATCCCTGTGTCAACTGAGATACTTGCTGTGGTCTCTTCTACTTGCTGCCCTTGTGATACCATGACAATGTTAAGCTATGATTAGCAATCCTCAAAAAACAAAGGCGCCATACAATGAAAGAGAGAGATGATTTGAACAGTAATGACTGGATTCTACCTAGCAGTGCTGATCCTAAATTCACCATCAGTTGAAGCCCACTTCATTAGGATGGGATTGGTCAGCACCCACCGCCAAAAACCCTGTCCCTTCTGCTGAAGACTGCATTGCTTGATACTTCTAGGAAACAGAATTTCTTCATCCAAGTCCTCATTAGTTCCTGTCTTAGAGGAGGAGCAATAGTTTGAAGGGGTGCAATGCTGATCTGAAATTTTTCTTAATTCTTCCGACTTACTGGAAGCAAAGTTCATTCCTAATCCATTGACATTCTGATACAATCTGACACTCTGACAAGCTGATGCATCTCATCTCATGTACAAGTGTACATCAGAAGGGATGACCAGAGTCTCTGACTCTTAATGGTAAGAGGTGTGTCAAAGCCAATTGGCCATCTCATTCTCATTCATCCAACGATTCAAGATGACGTAGCTGATATACTTCTTTCTGAAAGCAGTCTTACAGTTTTCTGGATTTATGAACTTCCATGGGCTCCTGTTCTAATTTTTCCCTTTGAAATCAGTATTTAGTCCTGGCAACCTGTATCATACTGAAATCGAGACAGTAATTGTGTGGCAGTGTTCATATTGCCTGCAGCTGGCCAGTGTAAGTCAACAGCACAGTGTAGATGATGCTGTCAGTCTTGTCAATATTTCCTTGTTCTGTGCGCTACAACAGATGATGGAATGAGCTGCCAGTGGTCTCATTGCCCTTGTATGAAAAGTCCTTTAAAGATACTTTTGTCATTGAGATACAAGTTATTCTGACCCTCATGTTGGTTTTTCAAACCTTTTACGTGTTTCTAATTCAGCCACTACCATTTTAAGTCTGTTTCTGTTTAAACCCTTGACTGTTTAGCATACACAAGTTACCTTCTCAATTTTCCATCTATCCCTTCATCCCTAGTTTCTGCATGTAATTGAAAGTGAATATCCCACCCATTCCCATTTCAAAAATCCCTTTGTTTTCTAAACTTTGCATTCTTCAAATTTATCCATTGCCTAAATGTATTAGATTTTTGGTTTGTCTCTTTCTTGATGTTGTTTTCCTCAAAGTCCTGTTTAATTCAATTTTAAAGTTCCTTAACTTTTTATGTCAGTGTATTTAGCTGCATCATTTGTATTGATATTCATAAAAGGAGAAACGAAACACTAAAATGAGTTTTGATTTTGGTGACGTTAGTTAATTTTGTCATCACCTTTTGCAAAATGAATTGTTAACTAGAATTAGCTATAAACTCTGCATTCATTCCACGTAAAGTATTTTTCACTTTTCCAAGTTTCATAAAACTTCTGTCACAATTATGATCTCCTGTAGTCACGTTTCATTGCCAAGCAATAAATAGATTCTAAAATGTTCTTAGATTCTGCTTCTGTGAATCTAAAGTTTACTGTCTTCCTGTCTCATAATGGCACATTATTCTGTCAACTTGTCAAGTCACTGCTGCACATATTTAAATATAGGAGTCATTTTGACTTCTTACGCAAAGTGAAAAGGATGATGGTGATTCAACCACAGCTGTTCTGAATTCTAGTTCTGTTAATTTCCATGGGGATAAAAATAGAAAGAGATACATAATGGGGTCTATTCTTGTAGTGAACATGGAAAAAGCTTTTTCAAAAGGACTGTAGTATTGTTCTTTGTCCACGTAAAGAACTATAGCTGGCCCTGATTTTACAGGTTGTAATGTGGTTAAGGAGTTCTGTTGCCCATAATTGCGAGAATAATACTGAACTATATTTTTTTAAATGCTTTGAATTCTGCAGATACATAACCACTTTGCAAAACCCTACTCTATTCAGCTGTCATGTTTTATTTATGGATCTAATATTTTGCCGTTCAATTATGTTTTGCTATTACTGCCATACTTTTGTCATTCCTTCACAGCTGTCGCAACTGTTTTGGCATAAGCATTCACAGTTGGGCAGCATCACTTGACAGGAGGAAAAGGTGAGATCAGATTTACTTTTCATGCATCTGAACCTGTGCATAATTATGTTAATCAGATGACCAAATAAAGCTGGTTGCAAATAGTGCATTTACTGTTTTACATCCATCTGCCTGTAATGATAGCCAAGGTATTCTAAGATCACGCAAAGTCAAAAATCAGCAAATTAATTTTACACTATATAAGTACTAACTGCACCTATTTTTCTAAGTTCTGATGCCTTTTAAAAAATGTCTTACATTTAATATTTTATGTTGACACAAAAACAGTCCAAGTCTTGAAAGAAACTGAACTAACATTCATTCATAGCAGACTCAAAAATCTAAGGTCTTTTTGTGAGAAGCCCCTTATCAAGTAATAGTGTCTCACTGGTGGCCAATTTTTCAATTTCAACTTCTTTCATTTGTTGTTGTAATTTCTTTTAAGCCTGGATGTAACCTCATGTGATATTTAGTTTGTTGCAAAAAATTTTCATTTTGTCTATCCTCAAAACACTAATTTCCAAAATAAGTTTAGAGCTATTTGCTGTTTTCGTGATTAAGCATTTGAAAGCTACCCAAAAGTTGATGAGAAGAAAGATTCCAGTGATTTCCTTTCCTTACAATTTGGTTCCAATCCTCCCTACATTGTAACATTTATTCAACACATCAGTCATTTTTCACTGCTTTCAAAAGACTGATAGCATTTGTCTCCTTGAAATTTGGAGACTTCTTAACAAGAGCTGCTTATTACCTCACTAGTCTACCTCAGTGATGATCAAACATTGGAACAAGGCATGTTGTTCAAAGGTGTTTGTGTATGCAATGATAGAGCGTTCAGTAATTTACAGTTAAAGTGGTGAAACTTGCTGCATTTGCTTTTCAGTTTATCATTTACACAAGGTAAAATATGTAGGGAAAGAGTTCCCAATTGTACTCAATCAAATTTTCTGTCATCATTTGTTGCTGTTTTTAAGATATGATGGCCCAACCCAGTGGGCACCAAAGGGAGGTAGAAGCAGAAACTCTCACTAAATGTATAAAGTTCTTTGATGTCTACTTCAAGAGCTATGACCAAAGAGCCGTAGACCAGTGTGCTGGGTTAAGGATGAGTATCTAGGACATAATGGGCCAAATTATGTCACAAATTTTCTTTGGTTCTCTACGTGTAAATTCTAGTGAGGGAGGTGGGAACCTTCCTTCAACTTTAACTTTGGATGGATGGGAAGTAGGGTGAGTTTCATGGCTGGACTTAACAGGCCTAAGAGAATTTTAACTCCCAGCCCTCATTACAATTGGATAAATAATTTTCCCATCCAATTTTGTTTTTTACATATGACAAACTGACCAATTTCCAAAGTACTTCAGGTTAGTCAACCAGAGGTTTATCAAAAGTAGTCATCCATGTTGGAAAGCAAGGTTGCATTGCCTTTCAAAAGAATTGGCTGTAGAGTCATGTGGGGAGAAAACAACTTCAAGTTAGCTATTTAAAGCCTCTCTTGAGGTCCGGCTGAAAGAAGCCAGGGAGAGGGGTGAAAATTCCTTCTTACTAATGTGAAGAGAAATGGAAACCAGGTTTATAGGCATGGAGAGACGGGGCAGAAATTTCAGTTCCGGAATTATCAACCCAGGTCCTGGATGCATTACAGGAAGCCCTTTGGTGACTTTAACAGTAGCAAAGGTAAGTATAACTCTTAATTTCTCCACCTTATACAAAAATACTTTACAACGGTCCTTTTCCCTGTTTCACTATTCTCAGCATGCATGCCCCTCAATCACATCCTTTACAACATAGCACAAGGGAACATTATACCAGCTCTCATGCTCATTCCCAAAATCACTCAGTTCGTCATTTGAATTTCACAATGACCACTAGCTATATTCTTTAGTCTTTCCAGAAGCATTCCTCAAATACACTTACCATTCAACTCTTTTCCACATCTTAATCCCCTCTTGTTTTCTGTCCAGTCAGCATCTGCACAACAAAGAAAACCTCCATATGTGTGCTGTCCCTTGGTAGATAATATTCGCCAGATCTCACCCCTCTGTCTCTCAGATCAAGGCAGTACACAGATTAGAGAAGAGAAGACATGAGCTGGGGGGGCACAGATAACATCATGAACCTCACTGCAAGTAGAAAAATAACGGCCTCTCTGGTACCAACAAGACATTTTGAGTACATAATTCTTCTTTGTACAGGATCTATGACTTTTATTTGTACCTCTTATTGAACCTCCAGTATAACATAGAGCATGAACTGTGCAACATGTAAGTGTCATAAAATCCACATTGATGGAGCACATATCTATAGAATATCTAATGTAGAAATTTAATTTGGGGATTCAGTGCAGTGAGGGAAGTATTCTATTATTTTAAAAACAGGTAGGTGTCAGAGATGGAATGAGAGACAGCAAGAATTGAGATCTAGAGGCATTAAACAGGAGAGCAGGAAAGGTTGGTCGGGTGTTATATTTTCTTTTCTCTAAGTTAGGGCTGTAGATTAATCCAGGACTGGGGAGATAAGAATATCACTCCCCAGTGTGGGCAAAAGCAGGGTCTGCAGGGAGGAGGGGCAAATTACCCACAGCACCATGATATGCAGAGGGCATTAAAGTTGGAGAAGTAAAAAGGAATGTTGTAAAAAGAAATAGTGCAGTGGGTAGATAGATATGGTTGTCTGCAGCTGATAGCTTTGGTCCCAAAGACGGGTCTTTCCCTGGTTCTGGGGTTGAGGACATCACCTTTGGATCAGAAATGAACTTGGAGGGGGAGGGGATCAATCCAGATGTCATGCTCCACGTGGATACCAACAATATAGGTAGGACTAAGAGTTTCTGCTAATAAGTATGAAGAAATAATGGTAGTTAGAGAAATAGAGCGCTCTTTTAGAATGAATGCAGCATTTGTAACAAGATAATTGAACTGTTGGCCAAAATAGAAATAAATGAGGATTGTATGATAGCCATTTCAGGGACTTAGGGTGGAATTGTTCTAGACACAAAACAGTGTTGGCATTGGTGTGAAAATTGGAAGAATTACGTGAGATGACATTGAGGAGCCTTTCCAACCAGTTGTTAAATGGCGAGATGTGATTTCTTGTTAGTGAGCAGGGAAGGGCCTATTTATTAGCTTACTTTAATAGCTTCATTATTGCCCATTCTCATTCTTAAAATGGTAGGAAGAAAGGCAAAGGAGGTTGGGTAACACTCATAATAAAATATGAGATAAAAGATGACTACAGTAATGAGGAGGCTGTGGGAAAGTTGTAGTTTTTTAAATTCCCTTTTCCTGAGACCAGTGAAGGCTGGATTATTAAATACAAGGTTGAATTTAATCAGAGGTTTGCTCTTCAAAGGTGTGAGGATCTGGGCGCAGGCAGGAAAGTGGACTTGAGGCCGTGATTAGATCAGCTATGATCTTTTTGAACGGCAGAGCAGATCTGAGGAGCCAAATAGACTATTCCTGCTCCTATTTCTTGTGCTCCTATGGTCTTACTTCACAATCATACAGCATAACTACATCAAACTGCATTTTGATGGCTGTCATATACTGCTGCCCAGCCTCTAAGTGCTAAACTAAGTTGTATATCCTTTCCTTTGTCTTTCCTTGAGGTTCCTTTCAAAGGCTTCACCCTGCAGAAGAAGACATCTCAGAAGAGGAGTAACCTGAGAAGCCACCCTCTTATGTTTCATTACTCTGAAGCAACAGCACAGACTCACAGTACTGTTACAGTGCAGAAGGGGGCCATTCAGCTCATTGTGTCTGCATTGGCCCTCTCAGCAATCCTTTTCCCCACATTGTTTCTATTTTAAAGGATATCCAATACCCTCTTCAATGTCTCAATTAAACCTGCCTTCACCTTTTGTCCAGGAAGTGCACTCCAGATCCAAGCTACTTCCTGTGTGAAAATGTTCTTCTCACAACATATTTGCACCTAGATTGGCTGCGTGAGGGAAAGAGGTGTTGTATGTGGTGAAATACACGGTACTAGTGGACAGCAGCTGGTATCGACAGCAGTGAAAGCCAAGAGACAACTCGCCAGAAGAAGAGGTCTGAGGAGAACAGAGATGCTTTATTGAGGAGACCAGCTCTGAGAAGTGTTTACTTCACGAAAGCATTCATATCAAGTGTTGGAAGATGTGCCATGGAGATTCACCATTATAATTAAAATTTCAGTAAGGTCTTTTTCCAGAATATGTGGTGTCATCCCTCAAAGCATCACCATTCAGCAGTCTTCCTTGGAACGTTGGACCACTTTCTGGGGTTCGACAGCCAAGCCCTCATTATGGAAATCTGTGCTCACAGACGTTGGTAGAAGCTTAATAGCTGCCATGCAAATTCTGACCTCTAATCTCTACAGTCTTGGAGAGATAAACGTTTGCTTTCCAGAAGCAGACTTGCAGTTTTGAGAGGGTGGTGGATTAAATAAATTGGGGATTTCGAAGCACCAAGTCATGTACTACATGACTTCCACAAATTAATGGAAGTGGTAAGTCCCAGACCATTTAAGATAACAGCAATTTCCACTGTATGACTGAGTTAACATCAGGGCCTACAAGGAACCTGGCAGACAGTTGGTAAGCTTTGACCGTTTACCACAAGAACCATATAATCTGTCTGCACTGTGGTATTTGCACTCTCCGTGACAGAACAGTTTATTGTTGCAATCATATTTCTCCGTCCATCATCGGCATCATCTGCATTGCCAACCAAAGAACAAATGACTGTTACGTTGCTCTTGTTACTCAGTTATTGCATCATCTTTCTTATGGACTTAACAATAGAAATGTGACACAGCAACCGGTTAACCTTAATAACTTAGTTTACGGGGAGGTGATTGTGTGGTGGTATTGTCACAGGATTTGTAATCCAAAGCCCCAGGCTAATGTTTTGGGAAATAAACACAGAATTTCAAATAAAAATCAAAAGTGCTAGTGCAACTCAGCAGGTCTGGCAGTATCTGTAGAAAGAGAAATAGAATTAATGTTTCAAGTCTAATATAAGTCTACTTTGAAACCCCACAGACCTGAGTTTCTCCAACACTTTCGGTTTCCACTTGTTAGTGTTCTGGGGACATGGCCTTTGAATGGCAGATGTTGAAATTTGAATTCAGTACAAGAAAACCTGAATGAAAAACCTAAACTAAAGAACTATGTAACCATTGTCGATTATCAGAAAATCCGATTCACTAATATCCTTTACGCTATCTACCATTGTTATCTGGTCTGGCCTACATGTGACTCCAGACGCACAGCAATGTGGTAATGCTTAACTGCCCTCTGAACAATTAGGGATAGACAATGGGTGCTGCCACCACCTGAGAATGAATAACAAAATACTTTTGTCTCTTCCACCATCAGGCACAATCAATGCGCTCTCTAAGCTGTGCAGTAACTCTGAAGTTCCTGAGCAGGCTGTGCACGAGACTTCTCCTTTAAGTTGCCAGGCATGTCTGGCCAAGCAAGAGGTTTTACGAAACTAAGTTAAAACAATTGACTGCATACACCAAAAAGAAATTATGGGCTGTGTTGGGTGTAATCTGGGGCCAGAGCTTGTTGAAGCGTCTGAAACTAAACTGATTCCAAAGGTTTCAGCTTGATGAGGCCACTGCCAGTCACTGAGTACAGATGCCTTTGTCATCTAGAGTTCACTGTGTGGTGTCTCTCAGCAAACATTCTGTGGCAATTTCTGCGTATCGACATTGTACCATACAGACAGAGAAGCATATAGCGTTGAAGCTGCAATCCGCAGAAAATAAAATAGTCTTGATTTTTTTGGCCTGGTTATTATAAATAGATTGGAGCAAAATTGAAATATTTCATGCACACTACTCACTAGATTAGTAGGTGATATAAAGATTAATTCTGTAAACTAACGCACCTATTGTGATACTGTGCTTGGACATAGCATTGGTCATCGGGTCACGACTGCATTGTTGTAACCATGTCACTGTCCAAGTTTGGCTGGTAATGTGGAATCGTCTGAGTAATGCTATCTTTCAACTTAGCCTCTGAATAAGGGAAGTACATAACCACTGCCGAAGTGTTTGGATGCGCATCTACTTGTTTTCCATCTGTAAAAAAGTACAAATGATACAAGACTGACAGGGATTAAATATAATCCAGCAAATTCACTTTGAAATGACCGAAGCTGTCAGTAAAGGTTCCTTTGTAATACCATACCTGCAGGCTACATTTTAAAATCAACACTTTTTTTTTAGTGAGCTTACTTTCATATGGACAAGCATGGCAGCCTACATAATAGGACATAATAATTTGATTTGCGATAGGAAACAAATGTGTTTACACTTGTATGGAATTGCTAAGACTAAGACATTTATTTGGGTATATTTAAGGACTTGTTTCACATTGATACAGTGTGGCCGCTAACCTAAACTGCATAATTTGGTGGTTTTTGTTCATCTGATCCTCAAAAGTAGTATTACATCAGTATTGACATGAAGTATCTTAACGAAGTCCATTTCAGTCAAGGAAGATCTCTAATACTTAGAGATTAGAGTGGTTTAGCTTCATCAGACATAGACCATTTGTTAGTTGTAAATTTGTGGTAATACCAAATTTTTTAGACAATTGATCTTGGGATGTGGGCAGTAATGGTTAGACTAGTATTTATTGTCCATCCATGACCGCTCTGGACAAGATGGTGATGAACTGCTTTCTTGAACTGAAGATTAGGGACATCCAAAATGCAGTTAGAAAGGTAGTTCCAAGATATTGACCCCGCAACAGTAAAAGGACAGTAATACAGTTGCATGTGAAGAAGATGTGTGACTTGGAGAGGAGATTGAAAGTGTTGGTGTCCCCATGTACCTGTTCCTGTTGACCTTCTAGTTGGTAGAGGTCATGAGTTTGAAAGGTGCTATTGAAGGAGCCTTAGTGAGTTACTGCAGTGCAGTTTGTACATGTTGCTGCTACTTTGCATCATTTGTGAAGGGGATGAATGTTGTAGGTGGTAGATGGCTGTAATTCAAACAGGCTAATTTGTTCTGGATGGTGTCATGTGCCTTGCACATTGTTGCACTTAGATCCATTCAGACAAGTGGCAAGTTTTTCATCACACTCCTGATTTATGTCTTGTAGATCGTGAACTGGGGAAACACGAGGTGAATCACTTGCCACAGAATTTGTAGCCTCTGACCCCTGCTCTTGTAGCCATAGTATTTATATGGCTAGTTCAGTTCAGATTCTGGTTAGTGGTAATTCCCAGGATGTTAATAGTGGGGTTTTCAACTGTGGTGATACTATTTGAAAGCCAGTGGTTGGATTCTCTCTTGTTGGAGATGCTCCTTGCCTGGTACTTGTGTGGCTCAAATGTTACATGCCACTCACCAGCCCAAGCCTGAATGTTCCCCAGCTCTTGCTGCTTTTGAACATGGACTTTTTCTGTATCTGAGGAGTCACAAATTGTGCAGGGCATTATGCAATCATTTGTGAACATCCCCAGTTCTGATCCTATCATGGAGGGAAGGTCATTGATGAAGCAGCTGAAAATGGTTGGCCCTAGGAGACTAGCCCAAGGAACTCCTGCTGAGATATCCTAGGATTAAAATGATTGACCTCTAACTACCATTGTCATCATCTTTCATGCTCTATTTGATGCCAGTAAAATTTTGCCTTTTGATTTCCATTGATTCCAATTTTTCTAGAGCTTCTTGATGCCATCTTCATTCGAAGGCTACCTTGATGTTAAAGGCAGCTACTCCCACCTCACCTCTGGAGCTCAGTTCTATTGTTGAAGTTTGGATCAAGCTGTAATAAGGTGAAGAACGAGAGTACTAGCATAAAGAAGTCTTGCTGCAGTTGTGTAGAGCTTTGGTGAGTGCACATTGTGTACAGTTTCAGCTTCGTATTTAGGGAAGAATCTACTTGAAGGCTGTGTATTGAAGCTTCACTCAACTCACCCTAGGGTGAAAGTATTGTCCGATGATGAGAAGTGCTGTATTGTCTGGATTTAGTAGAATGATCTCATTGACAGATGCAGGATCATGAAGAGGTTTGACCGGGTAGATTTTAAGTCAGTATTTCCCCTGGCTGGGGAATCTGGAATAAAACAGCACCATATCACCATAGCACCAGATAAGGGAACGATCATATAATAGACTAAAATGAGATGAAAGTTCTTCACTCAAATGGTTGTAGAATTTTGGAGTTGTCTGACCCAGAAGTTTGTAGATGTGCCATCGTTGAATATATTTAAGGCTGAGATAGACACATTTTTAGTCTCAGCAAATCGAGAGAGGTAAGGTCTGGGCAGGAAAGCGGAGTTGAAGCCTGATATCAGCTATAACCAAATTGAATGGCAGAGCAGACTTGAATAAAAGCAAAATACTGGAAATCTGAATTTTTTAAGTCTGGTATAATCTCTTCCAGACTGAAGAAGTCATACCAGACTTGAAACGTTAACTCTATTTCTGTCTCAACAGATGCCGAAAGACCTGTTGAATTTCTCCAGCGTACTCTGTGTGTGTTTGTGGTGGAGCAGGCACAATGGGCACTGTGGTCTGCTCTGGCTCCTAATTCTCATATCTTAATTTTCTTCCTCAAGGATTAGAAGTCCCTTTCTCCAAATCAATGTCAACAGTATTGTTGATTAACCATTACGTTGGTTAATCAGGGGAAAAATACATATTATCTTTATCTTGGAAATGGTAAGGTTGGTAACTTTCATTTTAGATCAGGGAATTGTTCTGACGTGATAGAATCATGAAAAAACAAATGCAACTCTCATTCTAATTGTTTTAAAGGGTGCTCCTGGTGCTTGTTGCACCTCCAGAGGGAGCTTGCATATTGTGTGTTTCAGTTGTTTGGGTAGGAGCCAGGAGGAACATCCCTGCTCCTGTTAGCTCCACAGCCAAGTTCACTTACCGTACTTTTCTGGTGATTCCTTCAGTAGCTGTCGTAGAATCCTGACTGGGGCAGGTCCGAAACCTCCATTTAGAAATCAGACATAAAATGTAAGACTAGATATACTTAAGGAATGAATACCCATGCAAACATGACAGCAACTAAAACACTGCAATATATCATATAGCAGCCATTTCTCCCCCAGATTGACACTATTGCCCAGACACAGTCCACACGGAGGCCCAATTTCAACCCACCCTCGGTTGTTTGCTTCCTTATGCACTTTTCAACAAGTTATCTTCAGGCCATTAGCAATTCTGATTTTTGGGAAATTGCTTAAATAAAACCCATTTTATTATAAAACCCATTGCATTTCAGATAAATATGGGTCCATTAGTTCAATATTTGACAATGAGCAAGTTACATGAAAACCCCACTGGTTGTTTATATGCTTTTCATGATCTGCTTTATTTTTTATTCTAAATTGATTGACATATATTCTGTTTAGGTCAAGTACAGGGAGATAACAGCACCTTGATTTATATGCATTATTTCTCGTTTGTAATGAGGTATCTTAGCATTTTACAATACAGAGAAAATGGATTTGGTAGACCAAGGAAAGGGGATGAGTAATTAATTGAAAAATTCTGTAATCAACCTGTTCAAGAATGCTCTTACACACCACTCGAGCAGGTTGAGACTTGAACTCATGCCTCTTGACTCAGAGGTAGGGACACTACCACCACACCCAAGACACTGATTATTGTACAATAAATCCAGGGCACCTAAATAATTAGGAGAGTGTTTGCCAAAAATTAAAAATAGCTTTAAATGTTACCATATTTGGTAAACATGTAGAAGTTGTGAACTCAAACTGAAGGGAAAACATTCATGTTTCATTCTGAAGATACTTTATTAGGAAACCGGAGTATTTAAAGTTGACAATATTATCATTTCTCATGGTTATGTTTAGTCATGTGTGAGCTGGGTCTATTTGTAGAAAGGAGAGTTAAGATTTTCACTTGTGTGTCTGCATTAAGCGTCCTGTCAAATTGTATTGTGTATTTTAAAAAAAATGTTTTCTTAGTGGTTTGTGATCTTTCTATTTTGTAGGTTGATGAGAAAGAAGGGGATGCTAACAAGCAAGAAGAAGAGGCAGTAGCTGATGAAGCTAATCAGGAGGGGGAGAAAGAAGATGAAAATTATGAAGAGGAGGAAGAAGAAGATGACAGAGATGATCCTGCTGCAAGGACAAATCGCCGGGCAGAGATGTGACATTCTTACAGTTAACTTTATAATGATTTTGTTTCATTATCTAAATTGATTTATTTGATCCACAATATTCTAAAGGAACTTTCACATGAAGACATATAATGCATTTTTCAGGTTAATTTAAAATTGGACATATTTAAAATAATGTATTAAAACACTTCAAAGACATCTGCTTCCTGATTGTTTGTAATTTATAATAAATTCAATGTAAAAGAGTCCGCAAAAGTTCATAGAACAATTTTTTGAGTTGTGAAATGTTCAGTCAAATTTGTTTGAGGCATTTTGGAACTCTTTTGAAAATAATTTTTGAATGCAAAATCAATTATAACTTAAACAATTCTTGAACATGTCTGAATTTCACCAAAACCTACTTTCTAATGAGTGATATTTATCATTATGATTAGATGTTAATTTGTAAACATAACTAATCATGTAATAAGCACTGCTGTTATGCACTGCACACAGTGGGTAGCTTGTGACTTTCAGCAAAATTGTAAAATGAGGTGAGAGCAGTCACCTACATTTTACACCCCTCCTGATCTTGGTTTCCATTAATTCAAATCACCCATTTTATACTTTTGCTCAAAGTCAAAAATCTATCAGACCGTGCTTACCGAAGTTAAATCAGAGCATTTAGCTTTGTTCTCAGCTTCATAACAAAATGTACTTCATAAAGAACTATTCTTCATGCAGTAGTTAGTAATTTATCCAGTGTTACCAAACTCAACTTCATTATGTTATTAAGTAATATTCTGTTCAAAGGATATTGAGCAATTTTTTTTCTGTGTAATAGGAGATTCAATACAGAAATAATCCATTTTTGCTCAAGGATTTACTGTTTCTATTTTTGTCTTTTTGTTTTCTGGAAGAAAATTGTATTTAAAACTGCTTTAAAACTTATTGCTTTGAAATGACAATCAAAGAAGTTTAAAAAAAGTAAAAAAAACCCATGACAAGAGAAACTGAAAAAAATTTTTGGTTTGGTTATTCTATATAGGTCCTTAACTTTCATCTTGTTTCTGAGCAAGTAAATTGGTGCAATTTAAATGTAATACTTCATTTGGGAGTTTGTAAGTTATGAGAATAAACGAGTAAATGAACAACCATATAGTACCTGATCCATGAGGCGCACCAATCTGCACATTTAGTATGGTGCTGATATTTTAATAATTGTAATGCATAAAAATTTAAAGCTTTAAAATTAAGTGCATAAGTCTTTAAGGCTTCTTTAATATCAAGGTGACAGAAAATTCCATAAAAGGAAGAGGTTAGATTTTTCTATAGGATTGCTAATTATGTGGTGCATATGATCAACTAAAACTTGTTCAAATAAGCAAACAAAAGTTGACTTTTGATATCAAATTTACACGTACAATGGAATAGTTATGAGTGCATTGTATTAATACATTTACAAGGCATTAGACCTAACGTTCACATGTTTATGCTTTACATGAACCTCCTCTCATTTCCATCTATCCGAGGCAATGACAGTTCTATTCTTTTCTCTGAACTGTGTTTATCTAGTTTCTCTTAGATGCATCAATGCAATTCGCTTCAACTACAACCTATGGTTGTGACTACCCCCCATTTTAGTCACTGTCTATGTAAAGAAGTTCCTCCTGAATTCATGCTGGACTTATTATCTATCTTAAATCTCTGTTTTCCATTTCTGGTTGATCCCACAGTGGAGACATCTATAAGTCTACCCTGTAAAATGAAAGGCCTCCAACAGGCCTCAGGTTTCCATTTTCTAAAGAAAGAACCTCCAACCTGTTCAACCTTTTCTTGCTGGAATAAGCTGTATATTCTTGTCTCCCAATAATTTGTTTTATTGCATTTGCTCCAGTGCCTTTATTTTCCATATAATATTGAGACATGAACAGTTCAGACTACCTTGTGTAATCTAACCAAGATTGTATGGAAGCTTAACATAACTCATGTGCTTTTAGTTCTAGTCTGCCAGAAAATAATCCAGGTGCTTATTTACTAATTTGTGGCCTTGTTGAACAATATCATTACATATAGTGATTTAAGTATCCACACCCCAAAACTCCTTGCTATTCTACCCCATTGGACATTTCCTTGTGAAACAGTACATAATCTCTTTATTCTTCCTGTGACAAAAAAACTCACCTTACATTTAGCTATATTGAAGTTCAGTTGCCAATTGCACGCTCATTCTAGGAGATGATTAGTGCCTTCCTGTATTTTGTTGTTGTCCCTCTTTGAATTTATTACACACCCCCAATTCAATATCTTCCGCTAGTTTTTAAATTAGGTTTCCAATTTTTAAGCCTAGAGTAGTTCATTGCAAATGTTGAATATTAGGGTCTCTTAACTAGTCCTCATGAAACTACCACTTTCCACTTTTTGCTAGTCTGAATAATCATGTTGAACCCCTTTGCCTGCTTTGTCCACCAGGATGTTACCCGTTCTGATACTTCCGGCTTTAATTTTGAGTCAACAAAACGGTATGTTGTTGAAGGCCTTGTCTTCCTTTTTTGTTACTTTTTTCAAGTAATTCTGTGAAGTTGGTACTGTATGTTCATACCGTAGGAATTCCAGGGTCTTACATTTCAAGTTTCTAGATGTTTTTCTAGTCTTTCTTTGAGTAAGGATTCCATCATCTTTCCTATGAATGCGTTAAGCTAAAATAGTCCTTTGGACATGTTTTATTGCCTTTTCAAAAAACAAAATGGATTTAAATCAATTTTAAAGTAAAATGATAATGACGTTATCAATTTTCTTGGAATAACTAAAGAGAACATTTTTTTTGAGATGTTAATTTACCTTAAGAACACAATAGAGCAGTTATTGTTCTGTTGTAATATGCAGGAAGATTAAAATTTCTGACTGGTATTCACATTTGTTTGGTTGGCTACGTTATTTTTATATTGCTTGAACACTTTTTAAATAATCGTAATACCAGCTTTTTAATATGTTACCAAAGTGTATAATGATGTTATAAGAAGCAAAGTTTTCTACTAAATACAAGCATATGTTACATTCATGTGTTGCTTTTAATGCTTTTTATAATGGGGTCTAGGGTGACTATGCAATTACTTTGGAGGGTAGGTTTTGCCAGTATTTGTTGTCAGCAATTTTCATGTAGACAAGTATATCATGAGAGCTTCTATTCACTATTAGTGTAAAGTGTATATTATGTAAATACTAATGCTGATCAACAAAACTTAAAGACCATATCGTAAAATACTATGATTTCTAAAGGATGTTAAGTGATTATGTGAAATTATTGGCCATTATTAAACTGTGTGATTGTTCAATGCTTTGTATTATGTATATTTTGTTATTGATGCATAATATCATGAATTTTCATTCTTTTGTGGATTATGTTTTCTGAAATGATCTTAGATACAAGCGTTGGAACAACAGGTATTTTTGGAAGGTGATTGTAAAAGAAACTTCTTTTTTCACATTATGAATATCCACACATTGAGTCACTTCCATTGCTCAGACTGGGCTCATGAAATCTCAGCTTATTGCTGTGCGAGTTCAGACTGTTCCCATTATACCTCAGAATGTCAGTTCTCAAAGGGGCTTTCAGGGTATCACAAGAGTTCCCTAATTCGTTCTGTATTCTGTGCACAGATAGAAGAATTGACCAAGTGTCCTACATTCCCTGCTAGATTAAACACCCAGTTAACATCTGTGAAAACTAATTAAGAACTATTGCTTTTAGTTAATGCAAAGGGGAGGCAATGGCCTAGTTGTGTTATTGCTGGACTGTTAATCCAGAGACCCAGATAGCATTCTGGGGACCTGGGTTCGAATCCTGCCACGACAGATGGTGGAATTTGAATTCAGTAAATATCTGGAATTAAGAATCTAATGATGACCATGAATCTGTTGTCGATTGTCAGGAAAAAAACCATCTGGTTCAATAATGTCCTTTAGGGAAGGAAACTGCCATCTTTACCTGGTCTGGCCTACATGTGACTCTCAACTGCCATCTGGGCAATTAGGGATGGGCAATAAATGTTGCCTAGCCAGCAATACCCTCATCCTGTAAATGAATTTTAAAAATATATTAACAGTCACATTTTGTTTTTGTGTGAATGATCAAATGTAAAGTTTGTGGGAGTGCAGCTGTCTGATGATCCATTCTGTTTTATATGTGCAATTCAGTTTTACCTCTAGTGAATTCAATTTAAATGCCAAAGAAATGTCATGATACAGTGGTTAAACTGGTGTTTCCTGTTAGTGACTGAAACGTTTCCCTAATACACGGAAACCATGGTAAGAAATTAGCCTGTGTGTTGTCAAAACAATTTGTCGCAGTTAGTCTGTCCTCTAAGAACTGGTGTTAACGCCACATTGTGCCATGAGACCTTTTGCCGAAATGATCAAAAGGAGAGTGTAAGGTAAGAAGGTAAACTTGTTTTTAGCCATAAACTGATAAAATTGTAGTTAGTACTTTAACAGTAGCTGTTACTAGAAATGATCTTCCAGACTTTGCCATAGCTGGTGAATGGTATTATGTGTAAATACTGGCATAAAGACTGCTTATATTCAGAAAATAAAAATTAAATGTAAGTGTTAAGACATACAATTTACTTAAAAGAGTGAAAATATAATTTAAATGCATGCCTAACGTTTTGGGAGAAAAAGTAAGGAGAAACTAAATGGTACAATTTTAAAGATTATTCAGTAACAGTGAGACCTGGAGATTCTTGACTTATAAATGGAGGCAGAGAGTGCAAAGACGAAGAAGTTATACTAAATCTCTAAATCAATGTTTAGGTGTTACCTTGATTATTATACCTGATTTTGGCACTACAGTTTAGAAATTTTTTATAAGAACTACTCTTTGGAAGGATGTCAAGGCAATGGTGGGAATTCAGAGGAGACCTACCAGCATGATAGCACGAATAAAGGAGTTTGATTACATGGAAAACATAAAGAAGCTGGTATTGTTCTCTTTAAGCACAGAAGGTTAAGGAAGGGAAATTTGATTGAGGAGCTCAAAATTATGAGGGATATTGTTAGAGTAAATAAGGAGAAACTATTTCCACTACAGGAGTGTTGGTAACCAGAGGACAAAGCCTTAAGATAATTGATAAATGAATTAGAAAAGAGACATTTTATGCAGCAGGTTTTTATGATTAGGAGAAGTAGATGAATTAAGCAGAATCAGCAGTAATTTCCAAAAGGGAATTGGGTTTATGCTGGAAAAAGGCAGATTCAAAGGGCTAGATGAAAGTGCAAGGAGTGAGAATGATAGTTGGGATCTGGAATATTGTATCTGAAAAGTGAAATCCTCAGCGTTGACTTCAGATCCCATGAAGTCTCATAGCATCATGTGGAACATGAACAACAAAAACATCTGCTTATTGCTGCTCTCCCGCTGTAGTTGATGACCTGTTCTTCCAGATTAAACACTGGCATGGACCTGATAGGCAGAATGACCTCCTGTGCTATGATAGCTGTGACTATAATTTTTAAAAAAACACTGAATGTAGCAGTAGCTGCTTGGACTGTTGGTGGCATTTCAGTGTCCATCACAAGTAAGGGCTGTGTAGCTCCACTTTGACCAAACCACTCAAATCTGAAGTAACGAACAAGAAGGAGAATCTTACTTGGCCTCACCCTTGCCAATCCACTTGTCACAAATTAATCTGCTCAAGACCGTATTAGTAGGAATAATCATTGCACAGTGAAGACAAAGTCCCATCTTCACACTGGGATACCATCCAATATATGGTGTGGCACCAGAGCATGGTATATTGGATAGATATAGGTAAGATCAAGCAGCTCGGAAGTAGGTATCCATGTGGTAGCCATCAGCAACTGCACAATTGTATTCTGCATATCCCTCATTGTACTGTTAACACCACTTTTGGGGATCAACCCAAGTTCAATGAGGAGTGTAGGAGAACATGCCAGAAACGGTATAAGTATTGTGACAGAGTGTGGAAGGGTGAAACAGCTCCCCTGTTTTTTAAGCTTTTTTTGGCTGCATCGAAGATTTTAAATTTTTTTAGTGTTAAAATCACACTTCAATTAAAACATAGTACTGGTTAAAATTAAGGTGCCAATTATAAGATTTTCTTGAATGACGGATGGAGGAATTGTTTTACTTAAACCCCAAGGTGAATAATAAAATGCAACATCAAACACACAGAAGCACAATTTCAGAGTTTAAAAAGTCAAGTGCATGTTTAAAAAAATGAAAATCAAGAATGTGTAGTTTAAAGACTAAGTCCTCAGGTTCTTTAAGGATTAGGTCTAAACCAGATTAATTAAAGTCCTGTACCCTCAGCAGTCTTAAGATTTGTAGATATCCGTGACTACTCAATGTTCCTTCAACTTGCATTACAACCAGATGCTGTTTTCCCCGTGACTGAGAGAAATATGAGTGAGAAAATGAGATCTCCAGCTCTGTATCACAGATTAATGCCCCCACCTCTCTCTTTCCCTAAAAGCTGTTGCCTGAAGTACAGTTCATTTGTGTATTCCTATTTGTAGCCTTTTTTTGTTCTTTTTCCAAACTGGATAGTCTGCAGTTGACTTTCATCAGAATATGCAAAGCTTCCAGAAAGGTAGATATTAAACGGGAAGTACAGACCTGAATGACTGATTTCAGTCTTGGTGAAATGTTAATTTCTGTTCAGACCGAGTCTTGTTTATTGATGGCTGAATGAATTGGCTGGACTTGTGCTCGAGATCACTGGCCATTTAAAATCTGTGTTTTTCTTTATTAAAACAACATTTCACAGTAATAAAGATGATGGGAATTGATTGTCCCTTTACACTATTATCATAACACCACTCCACACATGAAACAAAAATGAATAATATTTCTCCTTTTATTTGTGGTGAGCATTCTGTCATAAGATTGATATGAAATAACAATATGGAATTTGGGATGACAACACACAGATTCTACATTCTCTCTTTCTCCTACCCTGGCTTCAAAACTTGTTTGGGAAATGCTGTCAGACTTGTTTCCTCAATTGGGCCTTTTTGAATCTTAAACCTTCACCATTCAGTTCCATAATCTATTTACCAGAGTCAGACATTTTTACAGATTTGATGTCCATGATGTCAGTGGGTGGAGGTCTGATGTCTGCCTCCTGTAAGGAATCTAGACTTGAATCCTGCATTACATTCTCATTGAACTTCACATTATTCCAATTGAATCAGTTGAGGTTTGAAACTTGATTTTTTTACCTTGGATGTCTAGTGGGTAACTCTGTTTTATTTACTGTGGGGTGTGGAACAGGAATGAGGCCTTTAGCTTGTCAAGCCTGCTCCACCATTTACGATGATCATGCTGACCAAAAACTTCAATGCCATTTACCCATGTTATCCTCATAACCCTTTATGCCATTGATATTCAGAAATATATAAATCTTTACTTTAAATGTTTAAAGACTAGCTTCCATAGCCCTCTGTAGATGAGTATTCCAAATGTTCACAACCCTCTAAGTAAACAAAAAATCCCATCTCAGTCTTAAATATCATCCCCCTTACAATGTTGTTCCTGGTTCTAGACTCCTCAGCTATGGGAAACATCTTTATTGCATCTATTCTTGTATGTCCCACAATGTATTTTGTTTGTTTGAATGAGATCACCGCTCATTCTTCAATGCTAGAAAATAAAGGCGTAGTTGCCCTGACATATCTTCATAGGACAGTCCCACCATCCTGGGACTATCTTTGGTGCACTCCCTCTTATACAATAATATCTTTTCTGAGGTAAGGAAACCAAATGTGCACATAATACTTTAGGTTTGGTCTAACAAAGCTTCTGTACAATAGAGGTTAATATTCCATTAAGCTACCCAATAGTTTGTTACATCTGCATATTAGCCTTAAGTGATTTATTGACGAGGACATTGAAACCCTTCAGACATCTACATTTTCTAATCTCTTGTCATTTAAGAAATACGCTGCACATCTGTTCATCGTACTAAAGTGAATAACCTCACATTCCCCCCCTCCCACCTTACAGAAGTCTTGTTCTTGCCCAATTGTTAAAATTGCTGAAATTCTCCTGAAGCTGCTTTACATTTTTTTTGCAACACACATTTTAACTTAGCTTTGCATTATCCATAAATTTGAAAATATTGCATTTGTTCCCCAACTCCAAATCATTGGATATATATTATGAACAGCTGGGACTCAAGTACTGATCTTTGTACTACCCCAACTAATAACAGTTGGCTAACATGAGAATCTTTCTTATTATTCATTTCTGTGGGTGCAAATGGCTGGCCAGCATTTACTGCCTGTCCCTAGGTGCTCTTGAGAAGGTGGTGGTGAGCTGCCTTCTTGAACTGCTGCAAACCACCTACTGTGGGTTGACCCATAATGCCCTTGGGGAGGGAATTCCAGGATTTTGATCCAGCAACAGTGAAGGAATGGTGACGAATTTTTAAGTCAGGATGGTGAGTGGCTTGGAGGTGGTGTTCCTGTATATCTGCTGCCCTTGTCCTGCTAGATGGAAGTGGTTGTTGGTTTAGAAGGTGCTGTGTGAGGATCTTTAGTGAATTTCTGCGGTGCACCCTGTAGATAGTACACACTGTTGCTAGTGAGCATCAGTGGTAGAGGATGCATACTTGTGAGTGTAGTGCCAATCAAGTGGGCTGATTTGACCTGGATATTGTCAAGCTTCTTGAGTGTTGTTGGGACTGCACTTATCCAGGCCAGTAATGAGTATTCCATCACACTCCTGACTTGTGCCTTGTAGATGGTGGACAGGCATTGAGGAGTCGAGAGTTGAGTTACTCGCCACAGTATTCCTAGCTTCTGACCTGCTCTTGTAGCCACTGTGTTTATGTGGTGAATCCAGTTGAGTGTCTGGTCAATGATAACTCCCAGGATGTTGATAGGTGGGGGATTCAGTGATGGTAACACCATTGAATGCCAAGGGGCAGTGGTTAGATTGTCTCTTGTTCATGATGGTCATAGTCTGGCATTTGTGTGGTGCAAATGTCACTTGCCACTTATCAGCCCAAGCCTGGATATTGTTCAGATCTTGTTGCGTTTGAACATGGACTGCTTCAGTATCTAAAGAGTCATGAATGGTGCTGAACATTGTGCAATCATCAGTGAACACCCGCACTTCTGACCTTATGTTGGAGGGAAGACCATTGATGAAGCAGCTGAAGATGGTTGGGTCTAGGACACTACCCTGAAGGACTCATGCAGAGATGTCCTGGAGCTGAGATGACTGACCTCCAACAACCAGAACCATCTTCCTATGCATCAAGTATGATCTCCGACCACCGGAGAATTTGTTCCCTGATACCCATTGATTCCAGTTTTGCTAGGGCTCCATGATGCCACACCCAGTCAAATGCATCCTTGATGTCAAGGCTTGTCACTGTCACCTCAACTCTAGAATTCAGCTGTTTTGCTCATGTTTAAACAGAGGCTGTAATGAGGTCAGGAGCTGAGTGGCCCTGGCGAGACCCAAACTGGGCGTCAGTGAGCAGATTATCACTGAGAAGGCGCTGCTTGATAGCACTGTTGATGACATCATCCATCAATTTAATGATGATCGAGAGCTAATGATGGGGCGTTAAATGACCCATTTATTCCTACTCTCCTGTATCAGACAGTTGGCTAATTTTTAATCCACACCAACATATTACCTTCTATCCCATGTGTTTTAATTTTGATAATCTCCTGTGGGGGATCTTATCAAAAGCCTTCTGAAAATCCCAATATACTACATGCATCCCACTTCCCTTTATTAATTTTGTTCGTAATGTCTAATTTCTGTACAACTGATGTAAGGCTATCTGGTCTGTAGTTCCCTGCATTCTCTCTCACTCCCTTCTTATATAGTGCGGAGTATTCGTGAGCTTGCAGTCCTCAGGAATCCATCCAGAATCTATAGAAATTTTGAAGATAACTACCAAGCTACCTCTTTCAACACAGGGTTATACATGATCAGTAAGATTTTGGAGTAGATCTGTAGCTCAGGTTGTGGATGTTGAGTACACCGAAAAGCCACACACACACCAGGTATTGAACTTCAACAGTAACCATCCCAGCAAACACAAACAAAGCTGCGTGCGAACACTATTTAAAAGGGCAATAACACACTGCAGCAACATGGAACTACGCCAAGAGGGGGAGGAAAAATTCTTCCAAGTGTTCAAGGATAATGGATATCCAAAGAACTGGGTCAGGAGATGCCTACAGGAACAGCATCAGAAAGATTCTACACACCCCGATACACTCATCACACTACCCTACATCAGGAACACGTCAGAACTCATCACAAGACTTCTACGACTGCTGGGCATCAGAGTGGTACACAAGCCCACATCAACCCTACGACAAGTGCTCACCCGAACTAAAGACCCACTCCCCGCCATGGACAGGACCAATGTCATCTACAAAATCCCCCGCAGAGACTGTGAGAAACACTACAACGGACAGACAGGAAAGAAACGAACAACAAGAATACATGAACACCAACTGGCTACAAAAAGACACGACCAATACTCACTCATCTCAATCCACATGGACAAGGAGAACTACAACTTCGACTGACCAACACCAAGATCCTGGAACAGGCTAGGCAGAGACAGGCATGAGAATTCCTGGAAGCATGGCACTCCACAAAGCATGCTATTAATAAACACATTGAACTCGACCCCATATATATTCCACTGCAGAGGAAACCTGGAAGTGAGGCGATCCATCTCAATGGACCCCAGAGTTTAAAAACCAGGCTTGGGGACCGCTTTGCGGAACACCTACGCTCAGTTCGCAACAAACAACTGCACCTCCCAGTCGCGAACCATTTCAACTCCACCTCCCATTCCTCAGACGACATGTCCATCCTGGGCCTCCTTCAATGCCACAATGATGCCAGGCCTCCTGCAATGCCACAATGATGCCACCCGAAGGCTGCAGGAACAGCAAATCATATTCAGCCTGGGAACCCTGCAGCCCAATGGCATCAATGTGGATTTCACAAGCTTCAAAATCTCCCCTCCCCCAACTGCATCCCAAAACCAGCCCAGCTCGTCCCTGCCTCCCTAACCTGTTCTTCCTCTCACCTATCCCCTCCTCCCATCTCAAGCCCCACCCCCATCTCCTATCTACTAACCTCATCCTGCCCTCTTGACCTTTCCATCCTCCCTGGACTGACCTATTTCCTCCCTACCCCCCCAACTACAGTCACCTTTACTGGCTCCATCCCCGCTTCTTTGACTTGTCTGCCTCCTCTCCACCTATCCTCTCCTCTATCCATCTTCTATCTGCCTCCCCCTCTCTCCCTATTTATTTCAGAACCCTCTTCCCCTCCCCCATTTCTGTTGAAGGGTCTAGGCCTGAAACGTCAAGCTTTCCTGCTCCTATGATGCTGCTTGGCCTGCTGTGTTCATCCAGCTCCACACCTTGTTGTCCCGGGAAAACACACTGACGCTTTATCAGAGGCTACACTGAGGATGTTGCCAAGCACGTTAACGAAACTTCTGTGGAACAACAGACCAGCTCGGCGAGCCAACCAACCTCATTATACATGATCAGGCACCAAGGACTCAACAACTTTCAGGCCCATTAATTTCTCAAGTGCAACCTTTCTACTGATGCTAATTCGTTTCAACTCCTCATTCTCACTAGTCATTTTGACCTCTAACTCTGGGTGATTTATTATACTTTCCACAGTGAAAACATATATAAACGCTTATTTTTTCTGCTATTTCTCTACTCGCCATTAAATTTCTCCTGACTCTGCCTGTTACAGGCCCACATTCATTTTAGCCAAACATTTTCTTTTTATGTACTTCTAGAAGCTTTTGCAATCAATTTTTATGTTTTTGCTAAATTGTATTCATATTATATTCTGCATTTCATTGTCAGTTTCTTGGTCTTACTTTGTATTCTAAAAACCTCCCAATTCCCAGATTAACTACTATTTCCGGTAACATTATAAACTTTTCTGTTTAATATTATATAATCCTTAACTTCCTTTCTCAACCACAGTTAACTCATCTCTTTTGAATAAATGTAAGCTTGCTGAAAGCCATGGACAAGTTCTTCGAAGGCTAACCATTGACTACAGTCATGCACTTTACTATATTTCCCCAGTCCACCATAGCCAGTTTGTGCCTCATGCCTTTACAATTTCCCTTATTCAAATTTAACAACATTGCTTCAGATTTAAGCATCTTACTATCAAACTTAATGTAAAATTCTATCATATTGTGGTCACTAATCCCTAAAAATTCTTCCACAACAAGATTACCCCTTTTTTCATTATATCATCTAAAGACTAAGATCTAAATTAGTCAGCCTTCTATTTGACTTCTCAACACACTGTTCTAGAAAATTATCCTTTTCCAGAAACTTGTTTTCCACAGCTTTATATTGCTCAGTTGATTTATCCAGGTTATGCACAGTTTTATATCACCTGTGGTAATTGTATTGTTCATGCTACATGCTTCTGTCATCTCTTGATTAATACCTTGTCCCTTACTACCCCAACTGTTTGCTGGCCTATAAGTAAGGCCAAACAAAGTTGGCTACCTCATGCTGTTTGTTAGCTCCTCACAAATTCCAGATATTTTTCTTCTAATCTGTGATTCTCCGTTCTAATGTACTGATCCCATCCCTTATTATCAGTTCGACTGCACTTCCTTTTCCCTCTTGTCTGCCCTTCCTAAATGTTGAATATCCTTGAATATCATATATATTAGCGGATATACTGGTGGTCAGTTTTCAAGGTCCTGTAGACTCTGGAACAGTTTGTAAGTATTGGAAGTTATCTAATGTACACCTCACTATTTAAAAAAAGGAGGTAGACAGAAAACACGGAATTGTAGATAGAGTAGCCTGACATAGGTAGTGGGGGAAATGCTACAGTCTATTGTAAAAGATTTCATAACAGAGCATTTAGGAAACATTGACAGGTTCCAAGAGTCAGCATGAAACTTTTCAAGGATGTAACTAGAAGTATTGATTAGGAGGAACCGGTGGATGTGGTTTTCTTGGATTCCAGAAGGGTTTCAGTAAGCTCCTACATAAGAGATTAGCATGTAACATTAAAGCACATGGGATTAGAGGTCATGTACTGAAGTGGGTAGGGAACTGGTTGACAGACAGGAATCAAAGACCAGGAATAAATAGGTCATTTTCGGAGTGGTAGGCATTAAACACTGAAATATTGCAGCAATCAGTGCTTGGACCCAAGCTATTCACAATACAGGTAGTTTTCCTATAACATGATAGTTGCATTCTTGTGTGACTGCACGCTTTAGAAAATCACCATTGAAAATCGTGTTATAGGGACATCACTATAGGAAATAACTATAGCTGTACAGCAGAATGTTCGTGTTATCCAATAGGGTGCACTGTTCATCAATTGCGATACAGCCAATTTGTGTTAACAAAACATGCATTATAACAGAACTATCTGTACCTATTAACAATAGATGACAGAACTAAATATCTCTCGTTTGCAAGCAACACAGTAGTGGATGGAAAGGCGAGCTGTGAGGAAGATGCAGAGAAGTTTATGTATGATTTGGACAAGCTGAATGAGTGGGCAAGCATAGACCTTGTCCGTGGGAAATGCTAATCTCCCTCTCTAGCAGTGAAGCAGTTAGTAGTAAGGAAATCCTGACTACCCTGGTTAACAGTTATAGTTGAGCAGACACTGACCAGCTTATTTACTGATAGTTTCATAAACTAGCTAAACCTGTGGTCAAATGATTACACTAGCCATCTTCAGTCAGTGATTTCCTTTTTGAAAAACTATTTTAGTCCACTTAAGATCCAAGGTATTAAAAATCAGAAAATGGAAATCAAAAAATGATAACCTGATTTTTATCACTATCATAACACAAGGTAACACAAGGCATATGTAAAAATTCAGTCTGCAGTTACAGTGCAGAACTACTCACTAAACAATGGGTACAACATACAATAGACAGTACAGACCCTAAGTACTGATACAAATGCTATTATCCAAAAAATTCCAGATGTTAAGAACAGGACTGATTAAAATAGCTTAAGGAACTTAAATTTGCTCTTTGGAAGAACTCAATTAAAATTCTCAAAATTAAAGATGAAGTTATTCCAAACAACTTGGATACTATCCTGTTAGAATTAAGAGTTTAGGAGTACGGACATTAACCATTCTTATTATAGGAGCTCTATCTTTTAAGGCAGCACAATTAATTTTCCATCATCTCTGAATTGTAATTTAAGGTATCCACTGACTTTCTTCATTTCTAATTCTGTGCAATTTTCAAGATGAACTTTGAGCATTTAATTTCTAAAGCTGCCATTCTGTTGTAATCACCTTTATTGAATAACCATACTTAAAAAACAAACATTTTCCATTCACAATTTCAATAAAATTTGAATAAAGATATAGAAGTGGTTAATTCTTCACTGCTTTAACCTGAAAACTCTAACTTAGAATTAATAAATAGACAAAATACCATGCAAAATCAAATAGATTAATCTTCTGTACATAGAAAGAGGAGTTCAAGGTAAAAAATTGATCATTCTGGTTAAGATGATCATATTTTTCTGCATTAAGATGAAAACCTTAAGATTAAGCATATTATTGCAAAATATTTATCATATGTTGAAAATTTAGGAGACTTCAGGTATACAGAATAAGGACAAGCAAACCTTTCTTTTTCTGTTGTCAAAGCAAATGCTTACAGTCGTGTTTTTATTTTTTAAAGGATTTCACTGTGGCCTTGATCTGTCCAAATTATTTGACAAAGTCCACATGCATGTCACAATGGATATGAATGACACAACAAGGTAAATTATATAAATGATTATCACTTGTTAAAAGTTAAGTTTCTTCTAAATAGTATTGCAGTTCCCTGTTAAGCACAAAAGAAGTACTGAGTAAGATATGGGATAGAGAAGATAATTTTGGGAGGTTAACTGTGAGCATGCAGTATACTGGAAAAAAGGCATATTTTAATAATTCATTATTGTAGAAATGTTGTGAAATTGGCTTCCCTTACCCCAGTACAAAAAGCCAAAAGTCCTAAATTGTCTTCGCCTGTGTGAGCAGTGCTGCAGGCTGAAAGCATTTGTGTGCTATTAATATAATGGGAGGTCATTGGTGGTGTTGATCAGTATTTCCAGCTGATTTTGATGGGTCTTTCTGAAAATGGACCACTCAGGTTCAGTGAATAGTCTGCTAATAACTCCAAACTGAGCATGTATTCAACTGTATAAAGGATCTCCATTGATGCATTTTAAAGACTCAGTAAACCACTTTGCTGCTGGGTCACTTGTAATTTACTTCACTTCCTTTTGCAGCAAAGTTGGTGTAAGGACTATGTTTTCCACTTGAATGTCTGTTGGTCAGTTTTCAATCCATTCAGGGAGGCCAGAGAATTTGGCCACCAAGTTGAAAAATCAGTGCAGGGGCTGTGCAAACAGCACCTCTGTCTGTAATAGGATCAACAAATTGGAAAACTGCAGTAAAAGGAAGCTCTGCATAGAGGGCGGAAGAGGAGAACACTCCACAGAAGGCCCTATTCATCATGAGTTTCTGTCCTTGGATCAATGCCAGGTTCAACAGGAAGGTATCACAAAACTGTGCCATCTTCCTCCGGTCACAACTTAAGGCAGAGTGAAAATGGCACTGTCGGTGATCGACAAGACCATATAGGCTTAAACCTCCTACAACTGTTCTTCCTAGGCAGTAGCTGGCTACAAAGCTAACTTTTCAAGTATGCCATCATTTGATACAATAAGGAGGTGATAGAGTTCCTATCTGCTAAAAAATATATACTTATGCTCTCTTCAAAGAAAGAGAAGAAGGACTGTATATATGTATATGTATGTGGCATGTGGCTTTGTCAGGATTTGTGAGATTTCTTGTGGTGTGTTATTCCATCAACATAGGGCATGTGGAGACATGAGATCCCAAGGTCAACAAACAGAGGTATACAAGCCACAAGGGCTCTAATTGCATCAACATGCAGTTTTTGTGCAACCATGCTTAGTGCATCATGCTTATGAATACAGGTCATTCAGCAGCAACCGTGATTCATACAGTCTGCTAATCCCACGATCTTTAGCCCATCCAAGAAGAACAAGAGGCTGCTGGGAAACACAGCTGTCCAATGAACATGTGGCGGCTTAATCATCCCAAACCTGTACCATCCCTTCCAACCACCACTACCCCACTGCTATCATCAAGGACGCACAAGCATCATGGGCATATACTGAAGGTCCCAGAACCACAGGAAGGATTGTGGAGCAGAGCATCAGTGTGTTCAAGCAACATTTTCACTGACTGAGTTATTTGGGATCTTAGGAAAACATATGTATTTATGGACTAGAAGGTACTGGTATATGGGACTGTTTCACTTTTGCTGAGTTGATAGGAATTTATCATGTGACTTTTTGGAAATAAAACATTAAAATGTCAAAGGGAAAATGGTTTACTCAATGTTTACAAAGTATCAAATCATTGTAGAATGAGTAACAAAATCAGACATTGCTGGAAAAGCTCAGCAGGTCTGGCAGCATCTGTGAAGAAAAATCAGAGTTATCATTTTGGGTCCAGTGACCCTTCCTCTGAACTTTTCTAGGAGCTTCTGTTTTAGTTTCTTATTTACAGCATCTGCAGTTCTTTCGGTTTTTTGTAGAATGAGTGCCCAGTGGAGTTTTTATGAAGAAGTTAGAGATGGTTTATGACTTAATTGTTGGATAAATTGACTTAGAAAAACTCCTAGAACTCTGCTGAAGCAGCAGTCTCCAAACTAAAGTTGCTTTTACAGTACACACCTAGGTGTAGCAGTTCTGGGGGTGCTTGCGAGGAAAGGCTGTGCTTTCTATCTCTCAGACCATAAGAAAAAAATCTTTAAAGCAAATCCAACTAAAATACTCTTTCTATCTCAGTGAAGTAGTTTGTAAAAGACCTGATAAAAATTAAAGTATCAGGATTCCTAACTATTTCCCATATGAATGTGAAATCGGGTTTGAAGATCTTCCATCATTCTGCGACTGTCAGCAACAGATCTGGTCAACAGGTAATCAAAGGAACTGTGAGAAATCAACCCATTATATCTCCTGCATTTGAACCCTGGCTTCGAGAATGTTAACCCTTTTATTGCCTTTTCTTTTCAAAACCACAATACGTCCGCAGAGCTGTAACATCTTGTCTCCTCTGTATGAATGTGTTTGTGGGGGGAATTAAGGGTATATAGTTTAATTCTGCCTCGTATCTTAGTTAGTGATCTGTTTTGCCAGTCACTTAAAGAATAAATTCATTTCTAATAATCAAGTTATGTTTGAATTTACTGAAGAAATCTGGTGAAGGTCTCTTTTGTTCCGGATAGCAGTAATAAAGAGAAATAATTTGACCGTATTAATGATTAAATAAAATGTTTAAACTTTTAATATGGCTGATGAAGTAGTTGGGCTTACCAGCACACTCCTCCCATCACAATTGAAACAGAAAGAAGCTGCCCATTCACTGTTTCTAAGTTTGTATTGGCCTGCTCCAAGTTGTATGAAATGCCTGCTGTCGCATTGGAGCTGGTTTCCTTGTTGGTCCTTATAAGTGACAAGGGGATGTCTGGTAGGCCTTCCAAATCATTAAGTAGGACGATGCATATCTTTAGTGGTGCTATCCTGTAAGTTGCCCTATCAGAGTCCTTGTCTGGGTCACATAGTGAAATCCATTTCTGACATCACCCTGGTTGGCCTGGCCAGTTACAGTCCACTCATACCCATCATGTGCATGACGAGGATGAAGAAGAAATAGTGAAGTGCATAAGGCAATAACATACCATCCTCTTGCATGCTTTCAGCCATGCTGAATGTTACAGTCTCTGTCACAGCCAGACCCATGTTGCATACCACCAGCTCTTCCATTAGGCTTGGGGTGAGATGGTTTTGTTTTGCCCTCATTTATCGTGGTCAAAGGGAGAATGCAGAATATTGGTATTATGTTGCTCTATTTAGTTTGATATTCCTGCCTTAGCTGAATAGCTGGAGGCTATGAGAGGTGGGTGCAAGGCTGTCATTAGTAGAATATGTGCATTGGTGAATGTTAGACATGATGGAAGTGGTCTTGTGTTGGAAGGCCCAAGGACCCTTGGTGAGTTTCTGCAGTGCATCTTATAGGTGGTACACACTGCTGCTACTGGGAACAAAAAACAGAAGCTGCTGGAAAAGCTCAGCAGATCTGGCAGCATCTGTGAAGAAAAAAATCAGAATTAACATTTCGGGTCTGGTGACCCTTCCTCAGAACTGCTACTGGGGATCAGTGGTGGAGGAAGTGGATGTTTGTGGATGTTTGTGGATGTGGTGCCAATCAAGCGGGCTGCTTTGCCCTGAATGATGTCAGGCCTCTTGTGTGTTGTCAGAATCATCTGGGCAAGTGGGGAGTATTCTGTCACACTCCTGACTTACATGAAAGTCAGAATTGGTATTTGGTGACTACAGCTCGCCACTTGCTTCTCTCGGCATTCATGTGATGGTAGTGTCTATAAAATCCTTGCATGCCCCATAGGCACATTCCTCTTCCACCCTTCATCCCTGCAACTGGGCATTGCCAAACCACCAGCTTTACCATATCATCATTCCTACTTTCTGACCAACTCACACATCACATTTTGCAGATCCAAAATGAAGTGAAATATTAAATTGAGTGTCCAACAGGCATCAGTGGCAGTCATATAAAACATAAACTTGAACCTGAGTTTAACCATTCTTGCTCTCAAAGAGATCTAAACCTGCCCCATTGTTGTTGGGTTAGTTTAAAACTAAAAGCTGCAACCCATCAGTTGGAAAGATTTGAAGAAGGTGTCCACCTTCAAGGATGTTGGAGGTAAGCGAGGAGGATTGTCATCAATTATCACTTGTTACTTCCAATGATTTACACTTTACTCTGCCAAGGAATAACATAGGCATGGACCTCAATGAGTTATTTTATGACTTTGGATTCATGGGCCATTGAGGATATTGAACTTCCTTACAAGCGTGGACTGGTGAGTTAATAAATTTAATCATTGCACAAGCTAGTTTAGATGGACTGGCAGATTCTGCCACCAGACCATGGTTTAGAAGTCACCACAGTCTTACCAGACTGTAGGTGTGCTCTCTCATTGGAGAGTGATGACTGGTGGTGGTTTAACCTGAGGGTCACCAGACCTCAGGTGAGTGTAGAAGTTGAGAAGGAGAGTCTTTCATGGTAACTTCAGTTGCTGCAGGAATTAAACCCATGCTGTTGATATCACTTTGCATTAGCAAACCAACCATCCAGCCCACTGAGCTAAACCAACCCCAACCAGGTTGTCTTGCTCTTCAAATATCTATTGACCTTGTTCAATGGAGATAAGAATCAGAAATATTTAAGGTCTTCACATTCACCATCTGTCATTTTATATCATCATTTAAAGTCAAAGGCATAAGCCCTGAATAATTTTAAATCTCCAAGATGAATTGGTTTTTATTAAGCAGAGAAACATCAAAATGTGGCCAGTATTCAGCTGTACTACAGCGATTGGAATTTGACAGATGGTGGACAAACTTTGGTAGTTGCTCTGTTAGTGCAAATAAAATGATTATACCTTCAATTTGGCAACCAGTTCAAACACTCAGAGCAAACTAAACCTAAACCTTAATATCTAAGAATTATCAACATATTTTGATAAATGTGTGAGTAGAGCTTTAGAAATGTTGAGCTTTCTCAGGCTAAAGTAACACTTTTAAATCCAGTGGAAAGCATGAATTTTTCTTGAGCTATTTGAGTCACCTCGCTGGTAATGAGTTTTAGAGGTTTAAATGTTTGTTTCTCTTTGAATAAATGTGACCATGTTTTTTTTTTCTTCACAGGCATGGCAGTGAGTTTTTTAAGGCAGCTCACACAAACGACACCATCAGTATGAAAGCCATTTTGACGAGTGAAGATTTTGACCCTTACGTTCGAGGTATATCCTTTAGAATTGGAAGTTTAATTTCTCTTGACTAAGTAGCTTTTATTTTGCCTTTCTTCTCCTAGAACTTACTAGACAAGAAGCTGGTGAGATATCCATGTGTAAATGTTTGCCAGTGACATTTCTTTGCTGCCACTGAACAGATACATCAGTGTAGTCCAGATAACAGATCCAAGCATGGTCGTTCAATAATGTCCTATATAAACTCATCTAGGGTAATGTAGTTTGAAGTCTCAACTCAGATTACAATCTCACTTTATGGAGCATCATAGGAAATCTTTTTCGTCACTTTGTCCCACAGGTTTGACAGGGTCAGCTGCTGACTTTTCTTCCTTACGTTTCCTTGCAGCAATCACCAATTGAGGATTTAAACTAGCTTGACAGGGAGGTGGGAACCAATGCAAAGGTGAATGGACTGAAAGGGAATGAGAGAATAGGGCCAGTAAGACCCAAAGGAAGAGCAGGCAGGGTGTGGTTGCTAATTTAAGCGGGTCTGGTGGACTGAAGTGCATCTATTTCAATGTAAGAAGTGTAACCGGTAAAGCAGATGAATTTAGAGCTTGGATTAGTACTTGGAACTATGATATTGTTGCTATTACAGAGACTTGGTTAGGTGGGGGGGAACAGGATTGGCAGCTTAACATTCCAGGATACAGATGTTTCAGGCGGGATAGAGGGGAATATAAAAAGGGTGGGGAAGTTGCACTACTTGTTAAGGAGGATATCACAGCTGTACTGTGGGAGGCTTGGATGGGTCATACAGCGAGGCAGTATGGGTAGAGCTCAGGTACAGGAAGGGTGCAATCACAATGTTTGAGGTTTACTACAGGCCTCTCAACAGCTAGCGGGAGATAGAAGAACAGATATGTAGGCAGATTTTGGCAAGATGTAAAAGTAACAGGGTTGTTGTTATGGGTGATTTTAACTTCCCATATATTGACTGGGATTCACTTAGTACTTGGGGCTCGGATGGGGCAGAGTTTGTAAGGAGCATTCAGGAGGGCTTCTTGAAACAGTATGTAGATAGTCCAACTCGGAAAGGGGCCATACTGGACCTAGAATTGGGAAATGAGCCTGACCAGGTGGTTGACATCTCAGTAGAAGAGCAGCTCGGGAACAATGATCACAATTCAGTAAGCTTTAAGATAGTGATGGATAAAGATAGGTGTAGTTGTCAGGTGAAGGTGCTAAATTGGAGGAAGGCTAATTACAACAATATTAGGTAGGAATTGAAGACTGTAGATTGGAGGCAGATGTTTGAGGGCAAATCAACATATGGTATGTGGGAGGCTTTTAAGTGTAAGTTGCTGGGAACTCAGGACCGGCATGTTCCTTTAAGGATGAAGGATAAGTATGGCAAGTTTGGGGAACCTTGGATAACAAGAGATATTGTGAGTCTAATCAAAAAGAAAAAGGAAGCATTTATCAAGGCTAGGAGGCTGGGAACACTCGAAGCAAGGGTGGAATACAACGAAAGTCGAAAGAAACTTAAGCAAGGAGTCAGGAGGGTTAAAAGGGGTTATGTAAAGTCATTGGCAAACAGGATTAAGGAAAGTCCCAAGGCTTTTTATACATATATAAAGAGCAAGAGGGTTGGCCCACTCAAGGACAGGGAAGGGAATTTATTTGTGGAGCCAGAGGAAATGGGCGAGGTATTAAATGAGTACTTTGCGTCAGTATTCACCATAGAGAAGGACTTGGTGGATGATGAGCCTGGGGAAGGGTGTGTAGATAGTTTGGGTCATGTTGAGATCAAAAGGGAGGAGGTATTGGGGGCCTTGAAAAACATTAAGGTGGACAAGTCCCCAGGGTCTGATGGGATATACGCCAGAATACTGAGTGAGGCAAGGGAGGAAATTGCTGGGGCCTTGAGGGAAATCTTTGTATCCTCACTGGCTACAGGGGAGGTCCCAGAGGATTGGAGAATAAGAACATAATAAGAACGTAAGAACTCGGAGCAGGAGTAGGCCATCTGGCCCCTCGAGCCTGCCCCGCCATTTAATAAGATCATGGCTAATCTTTTTGAGACTCAGCTCCACTTACCCGCCCACTCACCATAACCCTTAATTCCTTTACTGTTCAAAAATTTAACTAGCCTTGCCTTAAAAACATTCAGCGAGGTAGCTTCAACTGCTTCACTGAGCAGGGAATTCCACAGATTCACAACCCTTTGGGTGAAGAAGTTCCTCCTGACCTCAGTCCGACATCTGCTTCCCTTAATTTTGAGGCGCTGCCCTCTAGTCCTAATTTCACCTGCTAGCGGAAACAACCTCCCTGCCTCTACCTTATCTATTCCCTTCATAATCTTATATTTTTCTATAAGATCTCCCCTCACTCTTCTGAATTCCAATGAGTATAATCCCAGTCTACTCAGTCTCTCCTCATAATCCAACCCTCTCAACTCTGGAAACAACCGAGTGAATCTCCTCTGCATCCCCTCCAGAGCTAGTATATCTCTTCTCAAGTAAGGAGACCAAAACTGCACACAGTACTCCAGGTGTGGCTTCACCAGGACCCTTTACAAGCTGCAGCATAGCCTCCCTGCTTTTAAACTCCATCCCTCGAGCAATGGCAGACAAAATTCCATTTGCCTTTTTAATTACCTGCTGCACCTGCAATCCCACCTTCAGCGATTCATGCACAAGGACACCCAAGTCCCTTTGCACAGCAGCGTGCTGCAATTTTTTACCATTTAAAACATAGTCCATTTTCCTGTTATTCCTACCAAAATGGATGACCTCACACTTATCAACATTGTACTCACTCTGCCAGACCTTTGCCCACTCACTTAGACTATCTATATCCCTCTGCAGACTTTCAGTGTCTTCTGCACATTTTGCTCTACCACTCACCTTAGTGTCACCTGCAAATTTTGACATACCACACTTAGTCCCCAACTCCAAATCATCTATGTAAATTGTAAACAATTGTGGACCCAACACTGATCCCTGAGGCACACCACTAGTCACTGACCGCCAACCAGAAAAACACCCATTTACCCCTACTCTTTGCTTTCTACTGGTCAACCAATCCTCTATCCATGCCAATACATTACCTGTGATACCATGTAACTTTATCTTATGTAGCAGCCTTTGGTGTGGCACCTTGTCAAATGCCTTCTGGAAATTCAGATATACCACATCCACAGGTTCTCCATTGTCCACCATGCAAGTAATGTCCTCAAAGAATTCCACCAAATTAGTTAAACATGACCTACCCTTCATGAACCCATGTTGGGTGTTCCCAATGGAACAATTTATAACCAATGTTGTTCCTTTGTTTAAGAAGGGTGGCAGGGATAATCTAGCTAATTACAGGCCAGTGAGCCTCACATCAGTAGTAGGGAAATTATTGGAGAGGATTCTTCGAGCCAGGATTTATTCTCACCTGGAAATCAATGGTATTAGCGAGAGGCAACATGGTTTGTGAAGAGAAGGTCATGCCTCACTAACTTGGTTGAATTTTTTGAGGAAATGACGAAGGTGATTGATGAGAGTAGAGCAGTGGATGCTGTCTACATGGACTTCAGTAAGGCCTTTGACAAGGTCCCACATGGCAGGCTGATACAGAAGGTAAAGTCACACAGGGTCAGAGGTGAGTTTGCAAGATGGATAAAATCTGGCTCAGTCATAGAAGTCAGAGGGTGGAAGTGGAAGGGTACATTTCTGAATGGAGGGCTGTGACTAGTGATGTTCCTCAGGAATCAGTGTTGTTGTTTGTAATATATATAAATGATTTGGAGGAGAATGTAACTGGTCTGATTAGTAAGTTTGCTGATGACACAAAGGTTGGTGGAATTGCGGATAGTGAAGAGGACCACCAAAGGATACAGCTGGATATGGATCGGTTGGTGACTTAGGCACAGAGATGGCAGGTAGAGTTTAATCTGGAAAAATGTGAGGTAATGCATTTTGGAAGGTCTAATTCAGATGGAAACTATACTGTAATTGTCAGAACCCTTAAGAGTACTGATAGGCAGAGGGATCAGGGTGTACAGGTACACAGGTCACTGAAAGTGGCAACGTAGGTGGAGAAGGTAGTCTACAAGGCATACGGCATGCTTGCCTTCATCGGCCGGGGCATTGAGTTTAAAAATTGGCAGGTAATGTTGCAGCTTTATAGAACCTTAGTTAGGCCGCATTTGGAATATTGTGTTCAGTTCTGGTCGCCACACTACCAGAAGAATATTGTGGCTTTGGAGAGGGTACAGAAAAGACTTACCAGGACGTTGCCTGGTATGGTGGGCATTAGCTATGAGGAGAAGTTGGAGAAACTTGGGTTGTTCTCACTGGAACGACGGAGGTTGAGGGCGACCTGATAGGGGTCTACAAGATTATGAAGGGCATGGACAGAGTGGACAGTCAGAAGCTTTTTCCCAGGATGGAAGAGTCAGGTACCAGGGGCAATGAGTTTAAGGTGCGAGGGGAAGGTTTAAAGGTGATGCCTGGGGCAAGTTTTATACACAGAGGGTGTTGGGTACCTGGAACTCGCTGCTAGGGGAGGTAGTGGAAGCAGATACTATAGTGACTTTTAAAGGGCGTCTTGACAAATATATGTATAGGGTGGGAATAGAGGGATATAGTCCCTGGAAGGGTAGGAGGTTTTAGTTGTGACAGGCAGCATGTCAGTGCAGGCTTTAAGGGCCAAAGGGCCTGTTCCTGTACTGGAAATTTCTTTGTTCTTTGTAATCAAAGTGTGATCTCTTTCAGAAGGATAATTGGATTTGTAACCTACACTGTGCAATTACACAATATATTTCAGCAGGTCTGGCAGCACCTGTGAAGAAAAATCAGAGTTGACATTTCGGGTCCAGTGACACCGCCTCAGAACAGGACCTGAAATGTTAACTGATTCTTCTTCACAGATGCTGCCAGACCTGCTGAGCTTACCCAGCAACTTCTGTTTTTGTTCCTGATTTACAGCATCTGCAGTTCTTTGTTTTTTACACAATATATTTGCTTCTTTAGCATAGAAACCCCATTAATCTGAGATAGGTACTTCAAGAATAAGAAAAAATGAAAGATAAACTTCTCATTAATCTAACGTAAACCCATGAAGTGGCAAATATCTAAATCTGTGACATTCTAAAAGGAAAGAATCCATGAATGATGAATATATACTGACAATACCATTTTTGGACGTAGAATCAATTCAACTTGACTAATGCATCATAGTGAGTATAGAGAACCTTACCCCAGTGCCATTTGTCCTGTTTAGATCAACACAGATCTCACCAACTATAATACAGCAGTTGGGATATCTGTTGGCAGTGACTGAGGTTTTCAGGTTAGACTCAGCAGAGATACATTGCAGTGCTCTACCTTCTTCTGTAAGGATGCTTACAAAGGGCAGCATTTAAAACTACTTCAGCAGTTCTGCTTATATTTTCTCTGAGGTATAACACGGTCTGCAAAACTGCCAGCCATTTTCTGTTGACTTATCAAACAAGTGCAAACATTCAAACATTTGCTAATTTGTTCAGAAAGCTAATGTTTTCACCCCCCTTGATAAATAATTTGCGTCTCAACAGGAAAGACTCTAAAATTCCCCTGACATCCAATAGCATTACTGTCACTGATACAGCCACAATCCAATTCCTGGGGTTCAACACTGTCTAGAAACTTACTGCATCAGCCACATTAATGCCACAGGTACTAGAGAAGCACAGACACACTGGGTATTCTGCAGTAAGTCACTCACCTCCAGAGTCCTTAAAGCTCATCTCTCATCTATAAGAAAATCAGGAATCTGATGAAATATCCCTCACTGAAATGAGCATAGCTCCAATAATATACTCACGCGGCTTGACACCATCCAGGACAAATCAACCTGCTTGTTTAGCACCAATCTAAAATCTTAAATACCCATGGTATCTATCAGTGGTACACTTTAGCTGCAGTGGTAACAAGACACGGTGTACTATAGTGACTTGCCGGGTCTTCTTTAAGCATCTTCCAAAACCACAATGTTCGTCAACTAGAAGGACAAGACCAGCTGATGTAGGGAACATCTTCACCTCCACGTTCCTCTCCAATTAACACACTACCCATTTGGATATATATTGATACTACTTGATCATCACTTGGTCAGAATACAGGAACAACATATTCATTGACCCTTCACTGCACTGCCACAGTCCCAGAAGAATGCTTGACACCAATTTCATGAGGGAATAAGAGACAGGTAATAATATATGCTGAGATAACAAGGTACAGAGCTGGATGAACACAGCAGGCCAAG
>JAHRHZ010000017.1:10199312-10218138 GCA_024137785.1 Ginglymostoma cirratum | reverse complement strand
CCCTTCTTCAGAAAATTTTCTGAAGAAGGGTCTAGGCCCGAAACGTCGGCCTTCCTGCTCCTCTGATGCTGCTTGGCCTGCCGTGTTCATCCAGCTCTGCACCTTGTTATCTCAGATTCTCCAGCATCTGCAGTTCCTGCTATCTCTGAAATAATATATGCTGACCCTGTTAGAAAAACACAGCCCACGAATCAATTTTATTAACAAAAAGTCTCCATTGCTGAGCACAACTATGCAAATTTATTTCACTGCCGATTCCCCAAAGCCTAAGAGATCTTCAAGTGCTTCTATGTATTTGTTCATATTTAATAAAGTTTTTAATTCTGAAAACTTTCTGTTAAGTGGATGTAGCCAGACTGTTTTCCATGGTTGATATATCAGTAAAAAGAGATCATCAATTTGAAATTGAAACTAAGGATGAAAAAGATTAGAAAAAAAATCTTTACACCAAAAAGAGAGTTGCTAGAACACAGATTTATTTATGACATGGAGGAGTAAAGGTGGAAACTATTGTATCTTTAAAATGAAGAGAATTTAAATACTTGATGGAATGCAAGTTCTATAGAGAAAGTAGAACAGTGTAATAGTTATGGATTACACAAACTAAAAGCTGGCATGGACAGTGTGGGCTGAATTATGTTCGGTATGTGAGCTTCTTTGGCTCTAATTTTTTATGATATTCTTCAGTGCGTTTGGAAACTAATATTCAAAATTACCCTTTAAAGGGAATTTAGAAGAAACAATACTGCATTCAGCTTTGTTCAATAGCAATAAGGAAATTGTACAATTAATTCTGGATCGGATCCCATCGCTAATCAATGAACCCATGACATCTGACATGTACAAAGGTAAAATATATTGATTTTAATATTTATCAGCATTAAGTGTAAGGATCACAGAAGTGTTAATTTCCTAATTCAAAAGTCTGAAACAAAGTTTGTTTATTGTTATGGGCTTGTTAAATATGCAAGTAATCATCGACATTATGCAATCACCTTTATACAGAAATTGTCATCTGCCAATAAGTACTTTAGGATTGTGTGGTTTGAGCATTATTGTAATGCATTTAAGGTATTATTATATAGTTGCCCAAATTAGAATGCTTGAAAGACCAAACAAGACCTAGTGGTAATGTGTAAATTTCCATCTCCAACTATTTTAGGCATAATAACAATTGGGACCAATGGGAAATACGAGCCTGGTCATTGCAATCTGAGGCTTAAATTCTTAACAAAAACATAATTTGAATAACAGGTTCAGTAATAATTACTTAGAATTAACTAGGAACGAAACCAAGGCTTGATGAACTGAGGAAGGGGAGGGTGTGTGGTATTCCTGCTGGTCAAATTGATGTTACAGATTTAGGGAATCCCATCCAACACTGTTCTAAAATAATTGATGAATAATCAAAAAGTAACATTAGCAGTAAGCAATAAGTGGTGTATGATGAGAATCTGAACCAGCTTGCTAAATGAGATCATCCTTGAAATACCACACAAAGTAGAGGTGAGAAAATTTTCATGCAACATAAGGCCCAGTTGCTTTAATATTCTGTACAGAGCCTTTCTTATTTTGTTTGTATGAATGAACTATTTCTGGCATCATTTTTCAATTTTCCTTCATCCTGTAGGTGAGACCCCCATGCACATTGCTGTTCTGAAACAAGATGTGGAAATGGTTAAGGAACTGTTGAACCGAGGTGCTGATGTGATAAATGCTCGTGCAACTGGTTCTTGCTTTGTCCCTGGAGAGGAATGTCAGTGTTACTATGGTAACGTCTCATTTATTTTCTTAGAACAAAGATGAGATAAATTATTGAGGTATTATGGTAGATTTCTAGAGGGGGTGGTATTTTTTGTAACTGTAACCTGGTCATTGGCTTGTTAGTGAGTATAATGTTTCAATGTATCATCTGTAATTTTTTATTGTTCATTCTCGTTCAAAGTTTTTTGAGAATGACATCTGCATAATTCATACTGGTAAATTCCCCTAACCAGTTTAGGATTGCTAAATAAACAGATAGTCATCTTCAATAACATTAGCTTTATGTAAGAATATAATCAACAGTGAGTGCTTTTATTTGAAATAATAACATATGGATGCCTTATGTTATCAAGAATGATGTCTATTGTACAATTTAAACCATTGTTATCACTTTTGGTTGGAAGCAATCTGAGGTACATTAACAGAAGAGTGAACATGTGAGCCATAGAATCATTGAATAGTCACAGCATAATAGGAGGCCATTTAGTCTATTTTGTTCATGCTGCCTCTTTGCAGGAGCAACGCCTCACACACCATTCGTTTGCTGTTTCCCAGCAATGTTTTTTTTTCCCATACAGGTGCTTATCCATTCCCAATTTGAAAGTCCAATCATATTTGTCCCCAACATACATCCACACAGTGCATTCTATATCTTAACTGCACACTGCATAAATAGGTTTTTCATCATGTCACGATTTATTCTTTTTTCAGTCACCTTAAATGCGTACCTAGAACACCAAGATATATCAAGAAAGCACTCATCATGGTAATGGCCCTGGTTTACTTACCTTCAGTCCAAAGTTAGTGTGATCCATATTTTAGTCAATTAAATCAACAGTTGGTAATTTGGAAGTACAAAACAGTATTGCTGAAAGAAAAGACAAGAATACCGAAGTAAAAGGAAAACAACATTTATGAGAGGAGAGCTGACTGTTTGGCAGGTGGACTCAAATTTGTAGAAACATTGCCACGTAGATGTACCAATTAATGACAACTGACAGTTAACTGCCAAGTTTTAAATTTTAAAGCAAACAAGTTGGCACTGATTGGTCAAGACATTGCCCTGGGAAATGAACAGGACATTGGCTGTTACCTATTTTGAAACAGACAGAGTATGTGTACATCTTTTTCTCTCCCAGGACACACAAGTGAGCTGTACTGTGAGCTTGACTGACAAGCCTAAATTGATGGTCAGTGTAATTCTTTGCATACTCAGGATTATTTGGCGAATTTTGTCCAGTTGTGAATCACATCTAGTGTTGGATGCTGTGGTGTGAGTTTTGCAAAATCCTGGGTATGAGCAGTACCTTGCTTTTGTGAACAGTCAAAGGGATTTTCTGTTTGATATGATTCACCTGTCTTGAGATATATAGGCTACATTCCTATCATCAGCTGAGTACTGAAATATCATACTATCTATTTATGTAAAAGGGGGAGTTGCATGATATACAGTGATTAGGATAATTGATCTGATCAGGGTAAACACCATCCCTAGGATGGCTTTGATGTATCCTATTTCAACACGAAGTGAACAAATAACTCAGGTCCTATTTGCAAACTTGCTGATAAAGGCAATCTTATAACACATGGAACTGTGGTGTTAGCCACTAACAGGCCTATTTCTGACATTAAGAATCAAACATCATGGGAGTGGACTCCAAACAAAATGCATTAAATAGGGCCTGCCAATTCTCCATGACATTGTAGATATACTGGTTTGAAGTCACTACATATTATTAATTGGCAACATTCCTATTATTTTTATTAGTGTGTTCCCATTAGATAATATACAGGTGTAGTAACTTGTGTTAAATAAGTACTGTAGAGAAATGTTCTTGATTTGGCATGCTTTGGTGTCTTGTATCTAGGAACATCCACAAGAATAACAGAACAGTGGTAGAAACAATTCTGCTGTCAATTTTGAATTGATGATAAGAGTTTTAACCGCATTTTTTTTATCTGCAGGTGAATATTTGTTGTCATTTGCAGCATGTATTGGCAATGAAGAAATTGTCAGAACTCTTATCAAGCATAGTGCACCCTTAGATGCACAGGATTCCTTAGGTAAACATTTCACCATTCACAAACTGCCAAGTTTGTGAACTACTTCTTTATGTGTAATTATCATTGAGAACTTGTACTGTTCCTGACAATACATCTGTAACCCTGTGAATTACCATTGCAAATAATAAACAGGCTTGAAGTTTTTTTGCTTGCTTAAAACCATTTATGAGCTCTTCATAAAAACAAAAATCTTGCATAAGTTATTTCAAATAAAAGTTTGTAAGTCTTTCACAATATATTAGAAAGATTCCATTTGGTGAATATCAACCTCTTACTACCCCTGGATTCATTGAAAGTTCCTCCCCAAAGATGTTATTTTGGAAATAATTGCATCCCACAATGTAAAGCTCACACACATGTTAAAAATCAACTGCTTTAAAAACAGAATGACTTTAGAAAAGATGACATTTTACCAGAAGCTAATCTCTATTCAGTCCTCATGTCAGACAGGCAAAAGGATCAAGGACCAAAAGACACAAACTGAAAGGAACTTGCTAAAGAAGCAAATTTTCCCTTTTCACTTGGTGAGTAGTTAGGGTATAGAGTGCACAGCTTGGAAGTGTGGTGGAGGTTGGTTCAACTGATGCATTCAAGAGAATATTGGATGATAAGTTGGACAGTAATAATGTGCAGAGGTATAGCGATAAAGCAGGAAATTGAATGTAGATATTGATGCTGAACTGAAGAGATGGTGCAGACACAATGGGCTGAATGGCTTCCTTTTGCACTGTAACGCCTCTGTGATTCTGTGAAGTTAAACAGACCTAGACTATAACTAAGGTTTCCTGCTGTGCCATTGAAAACTTCAATGGGGAGCCCTCCGAACTGAAGTTTCTGCTCTCTGGTGGTAACCTTTGAGGAGGAGGGGGACTTAATTAAGTGGATTAGTGGTGTATCTGAATCCCACTTCCTCCTGTTACATTATCTAGTACATTGTTTAATGGAGTCACGCACACATAGCACTCCAAGCGGATTGGATACCAGAAGACTGGGCAATAGATTAAAGACTGACCTTTTACATCTGCAATCTGCATTCAAATCTACTCCTAATTGACATGTGAAACTTACCCAGCTGAGCATAAGGAAATGCACTGGTGTCATCTCAGTCCATTTCTTAGTAGATATGGGT
Source organism: Ginglymostoma cirratum (assembly GCA_024137785.1). Taxonomy (NCBI): domain Eukaryota; kingdom Metazoa; phylum Chordata; class Chondrichthyes; order Orectolobiformes; family Ginglymostomatidae; genus Ginglymostoma; species Ginglymostoma cirratum. The sequence goes on along the minus strand of JAHRHZ010000017.1, from coordinate 10,213,181 downwards.
ATCACTACTGCTGAAAGCCAGCACTATTTGCCAATATGTTGCCTCTTAACACAAGAGGCAACAGATTTATACAGGGAAAATTGCAGAAAGTGCTACATGGCACTTGTATAAACTTGGAGTATGATTGTTAGAGCTTTATTTACTTTTTTTTGTTCATTTGTGGATGTTTCTGGGCCAGCATGTATTGCTCGTCCTTAGTTGCCCATGAGAAGGTATTGTGAGCTGCCTTCTTGAACTGCTGCAGTCCGTGTGGTGTGGGTTGACCCACAATGCCCTTGGGGAGGGAATTTCAGGATTTTGACCAGTGACAGTGAAACAATGATGAAATGTTTCCAAGTCAGGATGGCAGTGGCTTAGAGGGAGCCTTGCAGGTGGTGTGGTTCCCATATATCTGTTTCCCTTGGCTTTTTAAATGGTAGTGGTTGTGATTTTGAAAGGTGCTGTCTAGGAAACCATGGTGAATTTCCTTAGTGCATCTGTAGATAGTATACACTGTTGCTACTGAGTGTAAATGGTGGAGGAAGAGAATATCAACGGATGTGATGCCAATCAAGCAGGCTGCTTTGTCCTGGATGGTGATAAGCTTCTTGAATGTTGTTGGAGCTGCCCCCAGCCAGGCCAGTAGGGAGTATTCCATCGCACTCCTGACTTGTGCCTTTTAAATGGTGGACAGGCTTTGGGGAATCAGCATTCCTCGCTTTTGAGCTGCTCTTGTAGGTGGAAGCTTGAAATAGAACTTAAAGTCATAGAGTCATGCAGCATGCAAACAGACCGTTCGGTCCAACTAGTCCATGCCGACTATGTTCCCAAACTAAACCGGTCCCACTTGCCTGCATCTGGCCCATATCCCTCCAAACCTTTCCTATTCATGTACTTACTCAAATGTATTTTAAATGTTGTAACTGTACCTGCATCCACCTCTTCCTCTGGCAGTTCAATCCACATATGAACCAATCTCTGTGTTAAAAAAGTTGCCCCACAATCCCTTATTACAACTTTCTCCTGTCACCATAAAAATATGCCCCCTAGTTTGAACTCCGCCCCCTAGTTTAAACTCCACCACCTAGGGTAAAGACCCTTGCTATTCACCTTATCCATTTCCCTCATGATTTTATAAACCTCTGTAAGGTCACCCCTCAACCTCCTATACTCCAGTGAAAAACGTCCAGCCTATCCAGCCTATTTTTATACCTCAAACCTCCATTCCTGGCAACATCCACTTGTGAGATTATTTTATATCTCTCAAAAAGGAACAGATTTAAAATGTTTGCCTTGTTAGTAATCCTATTCTTTCCTCAATCCTATTGAAATTATAATTACCACTTTGCTATGCTTTCCTCTCTCTTTCTATGGAACTGCAAATATTCCACTACAACTCAATAAGTTGGAATGAAGAGTGATCATAATGTCTTATTGTCTTATCCTCATTTGATCTGTCAGAAATGGAAATTCAAAAATAGAAGCAGGATGAGGCCCCTCAAACCTACGGCAATAGTAAATAAAATCATGGCTGAATTTCTAACTCATCTGTATTTTTCCTCACTACCTGACCTGTTTTCTTTAGGTTTTGTGATTTATCATTGTCCTCCACTTTTGGGGAAAAAATCCACAGCCCAGACAGCAATTGAACACACATTACATGGCATTATTCCCAATCATACATTCGTCAACTTAGCTACCCAGCCCATTACAATTCTTTTAGTGAGGAAATTTCTCCTCATTCGTAGCCCTCTAATGCTGAGGTAATGAACCCTAATTCTAGATTCCCTGGAAAGGAGTAAATTCCTCTCAAAAACTGCCCTGTCAAGCTGTCAAAAATTATAATGAGATCACATTTCACTCTTCCAAACTCTGGGGAATGTCAGCCTGTTATATTCATTCTGTCCTTACAGGACAACCATTTCATCCCAGGAGTTTCTTTGAAAAACTTAATGCTTTTTAAAGTTAAGCTTGGCATCATTCATGACAATATATTTATTTGATCTTTGTTATTAATGGTATTCTAAACTATAAGTTTTGCCCTTCATCTAAATTTCTCAGTTGTTAATTATTTGAAGTAATTAGGTAATGAAAGCAGAAGTGACATGAGATAAAACTCTTTCATTCAGTGAGTTGTTAAGGCCTGGAATGTACAGTATGAAACTGTGGTGGAGGTCAGCTCAGTTGAAACATTGAAAAGTTATATAGGTTACTTTCTGAAAATGAAGGATGTGCAGGATCACAGGGATCAAGTGAAGGAATAACACTGTGTAAATTGCTTATTTGGAGGCCCAGTGTAGACATGATGGGTTTTAACAGTTCAGTGATTCTGTAAAAGCAAAATCTCAAGCATTAAATATCATGGTTTAAATTCACATATATGTAAAATGTCATTAGTAGCAATAACCATGAACCTTCTCTGTATAATTGAAAGCGTCAGAATTCATATTTTTTTGCCTGTGCACACATCCATTTCTAAAGCGAAAATCTAGCTACAATCCTGCATGGGAATAATTGTATCTGATTAAACCATATTCAAGTTAACCTGTATTAACCATATTAGGATAGCTTTGGGTTTTCAATTTGACTGAAGTGCTCACTAATCATAGATATGTTCATATACACTCACGTACTTCAAATTATACCCAAGATGTTTCAAAAACGGAGGAGCCCACAAGGCGTAAATGTTTGCTGAGATAAAAGGTACTGCAGATGCTGGAGAATCCGAGATAACAAGGTGTGGGACTGGATGAACACAGCAGGCCAAGCAGCATCATAGGAGCAGGAAAGCTTGACGTTTCGGGCCTAGACCCTTCTGATGAAGGGTAATTAGGTAATGAAAAGCAGAAGTGACATGAGATAAAACTCTTTCATTCAGTGAGTTGTTATCTCATGTCACTTCTGCTTTCATTACCTAATTACCCTTCATCAGAAGGGTCTAGGCCCGAAACGTCAAGCTTTCCTGCTCCTATGATGCTGTTTGGCCTGCTGTGTTCATCCAGCCCCACACCTTGTTATCTCGTAAATGTTTGCTTCTCAATTTCTCTTTAGAAAACAAACTACCTATGTATAATTAGAAATTAGAATTCTCTTGGACAGGTAATACGGTACTTCATGTGTTGGTTACACAATCAGACAAAAAACAGAAGTATTCCATGTATGATCTCATCACATCGCTTGTGTCTGAGAAACAACAGCCAAGTCTTGAGAACATTGTGAACAATGATGGCTACACTCCATTAAAGCTTGCAGCAGCTGAGGGAGATTTGGAGGTAAGCACATTGTGACTTTGAAATGAAATACGAAGCTACTGTTTGTTAAAGTGTACAAGTGGAAGGACATTATTTTTTAGGGAGTCAATTTATTCAAAGAACAAGTCATCTCAATGGATATTGGGGCTTCTTGTGAAGGTGGGTTAGTTCATAATGCATTTCTCTGTAAATTTTCTAATATCCACATTGCTTTTAAGATTTACCTAATTTAAATGTGCTTTATCAGTAAATAGTCTATCTGTAGCTGCATTATTCAGCACATTTTGCCCTAAAATGTTTAGAATAATTGTTTGCATTACCAGATTTTTTTTTTCAATTTTTTGATCAGTGGTATTAGTTACGTTAGTCTCCTGTCAATCGCTTGGGAGATTTTCAAGACCAATTGTTCTGCACATTTAAAAGAAGATGTTTAACGAACTTTGGTTGAAATCATACCAGTTCAAATCTTTACTTAAAAATTGTATCAATTTAATTAAGCACATCTTTTAATGCCTTAATTTAACTTTATTTTGTAGATGTTCAACTTTTTGGTGCAAAAACAAAAGAAAATATACTGGACAATGGGGACAATTTCTTACTGTGTCTATGATCTCACCAACATTGATACATGGGGTGACCAAAAATCAGTTCTGGATATCATAACAACAAGCAGGAACAGAGAGGTAACCATAAGGAATGAACCAGCCTTTTCCCATTGTAATTCCCTTCAATGGCTTTGGAAGGTGGCTTACTGCTCCACACGGCGAGTGATATAGTCCCTCGGCAGGAGTGAATATCAAGGGATCAGGGTTATGGGTAGAAAGAGGGAGAATGGGGTTGAGAAACTTATCAGCCATGGTTGAATGGCAGAGCAATTCGATGGGCTGAATGGCCTAATTTCTGCTCCTATGTCTTATGGTCTAATTATACTACTTATTTTGCGTGGGATTGCTTTATATTATCTTTGGCTATAACATGTTCACTAAAAAACTAATAAAAAAATCTTAATGTATATGGACTTAATATGGATTGTGGCCTTATGTAATGTCCCTCCAATGCAAATCTGTATTCGCCACCTCAGTCAATTTAACTTTGGTTGATTTCCTAAAAATACTTTCATCATAGAATTCATGTGTAAAGTTTTTTTGTTTGTTTATTTTTGATGCTCATGGCTGCCATTTCATGTCCAAAATGGCATGAAAATCACCTGCACGTAGTGCTGGTAGGTCCACATCAAATGTCACCTTTGGTGAATGTTTCATGGGATGCTGGGTAGAAGCCAGCACAAGGCAAATCTTAATATCAGTCAGTGTCATGTCAATTAGACTTTGAAGGTGACATTTTTAACCTTAATGTTGTAGCTGATTCCTTGTTTCAGTCTTGCATATCTGAACATGCATTATGTAGCAGGAAGAACAAACCCTTGCCATCTCCATCCAGCACCACCATCAGAGCCATTGACAGGATCAGCAACAACTTGCAGGCTGGTTCCAAGCTGTTTCTGAGTTAAAATAAAGTGTATGGATGTTTGTGGTGTTCCCTAAAGTTTGTGAAGTCCACAAGAAGTGGTTTGGCATGTTCTTACAAACCTTGGTTCTCTCTTCAAGGGTTCTGCTCATATCACTTGTGCCCAATTATTGATGTGGTAATCTCTATCCCTGCAGCAGTATCTACCCAGGAACTTCAAGGAACATTTTTCCCCATGTTAGCTTCAATGAGGAATAATTTGTGCATTATCTCCATTTCACTTGAAAATGCTCGTTGAAATCTGCAGCCTATTGAAGGCAGACCAGCAACCTCCGAGTCCAGTGAGGACCATCTAGCTGAGTTTTGTAAAGATGACCATGTCTGTGAACTTCTTTGTGTCAGGCTCTTTCTAGGCTAGAGCTGGCAACCTCTCCAAGACCTTGAAGGTTGATAAACACCAATATACATGGAGGTTGCTGATGTTCTTTAATTATAAAAGAAGGAATACATTGCATTCCAGAGAAGCAGTTGGAGAAAGAATATAGCTTTACCAGGATACCAGGTTTCCCCACATTTTAAGGTGCCATTGACTGTACAAATGTTGTTTTACACATACCATAATTAAGCGTACTACAATCAGAAAGATGACACAATATCCAACTGGGATAACAAGGCGTGGAGCTGCATGAACACAGCAGGCCAAGCAGCATCAGAGGAGTAGGAAAGCTGACGTTTCAGGTCTGGACTCTTCTTCAGAAAATTTTATTTCCTACTCCTCTGATGCTGCTTGGCCTGCTGTGTTCATCCAGCTCTGCACCTTGTTATCTCAGATTCTCCAGTCTCGGCAGTTCCTACTATCTACAATATCCAACTGGTGTGTTTTCAGACTAACAATCATGCAAATTAATACACAGTACTTTTATTCTGCATCAGTTCACTACACCATCAACACTACAAAAATCTGTAGAGTGTCTAATATTCACCGAGTTTAAGACACTGGTATGCATCCCACACACAGGTGGGTAAAACACACACAACCAGAGCCATGATGTCATGCGGAAAATCATTGAGCTGACTAGTGTGATGTTTAAGTCATGGAAGCTGAGACATCTGCATCATTAGATGCTGCATTATGGATGGATCTATGTTTTGTGATGTTTATTGATGACGTTGGCAACCCAGTTCATACTTGAAATGATAAGCTGCAAATTGCAAAAGCCATGTGAAAGATTAATGCTAGACATCATGTTCCTTGACAATGCACCAAATATTTCAGTGTGTCCTGATTTTGGTCATTACTATGAATTTATTAAGTATTTTACGATACTGCATTCAGATGCTTGAAGGTAAACGGCTGGTAGTGACCACATTTATTATTTTCTCCCACCAACTTCACAGTGTCTTTTTAAAGGGCATGCTGACCCACAGTGGATTAAGGACCTCTCTGTCTCTCCCAACCACCCCCGTGCCAATGTTTTTAGTGCTGGGTCAGTTAAGTTAGGGTATACTTTCTCCTATGTTGTCCCACTCATGTCTTTCCCAGATCAAACACAATTATGGAATGCCTGCTTTTAATATCTGGCCCATTCAAATTCATCTCCATAGAATCCCTACAGTGCGGAAACAAGCCCTTCGGCCCAACAAGTCCACACCGACGCTCAGAGCATCCCACCCAGACCCATCGCTCTATAACCCACCGCTCTATAACCCACCGCATCTATACATCCTTGAACACTGCAGGCAATTTAGCATGGCCAATCCACCTAGCCTGCGCATCTTTGGACTGTGGGAGGAAATCAGAGGACCCAGAGGAAACCCACGCAGACACAGGGAGAATATGCAAACTCCATACAGACAGTCACCCAAAGGTGGTATTGAATCTGGGTCCCTGGCATTGTGAGGCAGCAGTGCTAACCACTGAGCCACTGTGCCACCTTCCCTTTAGGAGGTACAAACTGGCATTAAGTAATGCTGCTACCATGAATTTATGTTAGCTCCATGCAAATTTGCATCCCCTGCTGAGGTTTGGAGTCAGTCAAGAGAATGTTTGGACCTGCCTGTATATTAAACCCATGTTCATGGGCAGATAGTACTTGCTGCATTGGAAGCATTGGGCACATGTTAATCCCATATGACAATTCCCCGCCTGTTTTCCAACGTCATTGAATTTATTGACTTAGAAAGTTAAATTAGTTTCTTGATACATAATGACTTGCGACAGTTCAGAAGTGGTCTTGCTTCTAGTTCTTTGTGCTCTGGGAACTTTTTAAGAGCATGAAAAGAAAAAGTCACCTCTGGAATGAGTTGAGATGCATTCAACTCAATCCAATGCCGATAATGAAACATTTATTTTCTTTATAATATTTATCCTGAAAGAAAAGTACATAATAAATTCAAAATGAAGTCCAAGAATGTGCCATAGCAGATGAAAAATATGATTAAATCTCCAATTATGTTGATTACACACTTATCATTTAATTGCTTTTGTCCACGAATCATGACTTTAAGTTATGTCACTGACAGGAAAACTCAAAATGTTTTCACTGCTGTAATCTTCGGGAACTAAACATTTGTGTGAAAAATACATAAACATTTTAGCTGCTATAATGAAGGCAGCAGAGACCTCAAGTTCCTTTCATCAGCATTGGTGACAAGAAACTTGATGGAACATACATTCTAAATGTTTTTTCTGTAAGGTTCTGCCCGTTTTGTTGTAGGATTTAATCTGTAAGTGAAGCTGACTGCACAATTGACAAGCAATGGCAGTCCAAATGGCTACCCTGGTCTGTTACACTATCTTTAATGTAAACTATCATTTATGAATGATCATGATAAGCTTTTGGCGCCTTCTGAAATTTTATAATTTTGTATTCTCTGTAGAAATTATGAGATGGGAATTAAGTTGTTTTCTTTGTAGGTTCATAAACTCATCGATGCTAAACCAGTGAAGGAATTATTGCATCAGAAGTGGATTTCATTTGCATACAAATATTTTTTAATGTGGATGTTTTCCTATAGTATGTACATCACAATATTCACCATCTCAAGCTTATACCGGCCCTTGAAGCCAGTTCCACCTGGCCAATTTGGTGACTACATAGTTAAAACACAAAAGACTCTAGCAGTAAGTATAATATAATACTAACATTTCAGTGCGATAATTGTGAAGAAAGTATTTCAAAGTTTATGTATCAAATACAGTAACAAAGCACTTTTATTCTATGAAGAAGACTTGAATGGTTACTGTATTAACTGCAAATTGTGGAAATGTCCATATCTAGTTTGAAAACGTCTGAATGAGACATTCCATTTTCAGCTAGATATATTCATGTTTTACACAATTCCTAATAGACTTTAAGATCAGATAAAGGGAATTATCACATAATGAATTTAACTCCAAGCAAATCATTTGAATTTGATAATAGGCGCTGAGAGTTGTAGGTAGAAGTAGTTAACTGAAAAAGTAGATTGGTGGAATACGATGTTCAATTATCCTGTGATGCATTCACATAGTTTTATAAGATAGTGACAGTCAGAGTTATTAAAAGTGTTGCATTATGAATTAATGATAGGATGTTGGTGCTAATAAACAAATATGACCCAAATTCAATCCAATGGTCATCCAGGTAAGATAAAATAAAAACAAAATTGAATGTAAAAGCTTATATGTGCGTGAAGGTTATTTGTAAACAATGCGACAAACATTAAGCTAATTTTCTTCTCTATTGGCTAAATGTCTATTCTTTCTCTTTGGTTAATAAGTCTCTTTTTATCTTCACTGTTCGATCATTCTGTTTTCATTTGTATGTAACAGTACAACTACTAAATATTACACAATATGTAGATGATGCTAACATAAATGCAAAGAGATTAAGATTATTATTTACTGTTAATACTAAACTGAGAGTAATTAAAGCTGCTGAAATGAAGCAAAGAAGGTACAGACATGAATAGACTGAGTTAACTGACAAGAGGCAGATGCAATTTAAAGCGGAACTGAAATATGCATGAAATTTTTCAATGCAGTTTTGGAAACCAATGTATCCAGCATGTAAATATATAAGTCTTTAAATTTGAATGAGCAGATTAAAACTCTGAAGAAAATTAATTTTGAGTTGTACATTTTGCAATGAAGCTCTGGATGTCCCAATTTCCAAATAGTAAATGCAATCCTATGTCTCTTAAGCGGGACATAATAATTCTAGGAAAAGGGAAATGCAGGTTTAACAGGATGAAACAAATAGGACTGTATTCTCGCAGGTAGTGATCGATGCCAAATCAATTTTTGCATTAAATAGTTCAATTATTTCTGAAAGAGTCATGAGACTGAAGTAAGAAAATGGGAGGGGACGGGCCTAATGTTGTGAGGGCAAGAAAAGCCTAATTACCTCCAGATTAGCTCGGTTTTCTCTAGAGAAGTCTTAACAGTGTCACATGAAGGTGCAAGAGCTAAGTAGTTAAATACTGTGTTCACTACATTGATTGATTGATTGATTGATTGATTGATTGTATTTCTAAATAGCATTCTTATACAATACTTTCACATAAAGCCACAGCACTGTAGCTCCATTGCTAACTTACCAATGAATGATTGGTCAGTAAGTGGCAATTTAGTAAATGGCAATTTATATACACAAGTGTGTCGTTATTCCTAATGGATATTTTCACTCAGTGTTTTTATACAGTCTGTTTGTCATGTCTAGTAGTTGTTCATTGATATTGTATACCATACTATTAAGAATAATTATTTACATAAACTGCAATAATTTATTTAACAATGTAAACATTTTTAGGAATCTTATCAAACAAAAGAAGACTACTTGAGACTCCTGGGTGAGCTGATAACTATCGTAGGAGCATTGGTAATACTCATCAGTGAGGTAAGTTGAGAAGCATTACATAACTCAGTTACAACCCTAAAGTAAGAACTAGTCCAGTAGTTCAAAAACATGTGTACAATATAACGTAACTATTATTTTTGTTTCAGATCCTGTATTTATATAAGATTGGTCCAAAAAATTACTTTGGGAATACATCAATTGGAGGACCTTTCCCACTATTACTGTAAGCACATAACCATTCATTTTCACCCTCTTCTTTGTAACAATCTATTACAATGTATGTCAAAAAATAATAATTGCTGACTGCACGGACTAACACAAATGTGAGACATACTAAACATGCAAATTACGAGCTTGATGCTGATGTTTGGAGACCATTTAGGATTTTGGCAATATCTAGACTTTTATAGAGTGCACAGCTATGGAATAAAATCTCCCTATTGCCTTGCAGTAAAAAAATGTGTTCACATGTTCTTTACTTCTGACTGGAGCCTAATAACTACTTAGTACAGCATGCTGATAAATGCTTTGAGGTGTTGCAGAGAAAACGACAAGAATCTTTCAAGCTTGAGCTATGAGGAAGGCATAAAAAAGTTGCCACAACTTAAAATTGATTAATGGATGCTGACACAGTTATGTGAACAACAACATAGATAATAAATGGCCTTTGATAAATTCAATCCTACTTTGCAATAAGGTAGGATAATATCAGAGGACCTGAGGACAAACTAGTGAAAAAGAAATCATTCTAAGATATTAGAGGGAATGTCCTCATTTAAAAGATAGTAAATGTTCAGAATAGTCCATTAGGTAACATTAAGACCATAAGACCATAAGACATAGGAGCAGAAATTAGGCCATTCGGCCCATCGAGTCTGCTCCGCCATTCAATCATGGCTGATAAGTTCCTCAAACCCATTCTCCTGCTTTCTCCCCGTAACCCTGGATCCCCTTGATAATCAAGAAACTATCTATCTCAATCTTAAATGTACTCAATGACCTGGCCTCCACAGCCTTCTGTGGCAGCGAACTCCATAAATTCAGTACTCTCTGGCTGAAGAAGTTTCTCCTTATCTCCGTTCTAAAAGGCCTTCCCTTTACTCTAAGGCTGTGCCCTCAGGTCGTAGTCTCTCCTACCAATGGAAGCATCTTCCCAACATCCATTTTGTCCACACCATTCAGTATTCTGAAAGTTTCAATTAGATCTCCCCTCATCCTTCTAAACTCCAATGAGTATAGATCCAGAGTCCTCAAACGTTCCTCATATGTTAAGCTTTCTATTCCTGAGACCATTCTCGTGAATCTCCTCTGAACCCGCTCCATGGCTAGTACATCCTTCCTGAGATATGGGGCCCAAAACTGCACACAATACTCCAAATGTGGCCTGACCAGAGCCTTATAAAGCCTCAGCAGTACATCCCTGCTTTTATATTCAAATCCTTTTAAAATAAATGCCAACATTTCATTTGCCTTCCTGACTACTGACTCAACCTGTAAGTTTACCTTCAGAGAATCCTGGACTAGAACTCCTAAGTCTCTGTACTTCAGACTTCTGAATTTTCTGCCCATTTAGAAAATAGTCCATGCTTTTATTCTTCTTACCAAAGTGCATGTCCTCACACTTTCCCACGTTGTACTCCGTCTGCCACTTCTTCGCCCACTCTTCTAACTTTTCCAAATCCTTCTGCAGCCTCACCACCTCCTCAATACTACCTTCCCTCCACCTATCTTTGTATCATCTGCAAACTTAGCCAGAATGCCCACAGTTCCTTCATCTAGATCAATAAAGTACAAAGTGAAAAGTTGTGGTCCCAGCACTGACACTTGTGTAACACCACTTGTCACCGGCTGCCATCCTGAGAAAGACCCCTTTATCCCCACTCTCTGCTTTCTGCCAGACAGCCAATCTTCTATCCATGCTAGCACCCTGCTTCTAACACCATGGGCCCTTATCTTACTCAGCAGCCTCCTGTGCGGCACCTTATCAAAGGCCTCCTTGAAGTCCAGGTAGATAACATCCATTGGCTCTCCTTAGTCTACCTTGCTCGTTACTTCCTCAAAGAATTCTGGCAGATTTGTCAGGCATGACCTCCTCTTGATGAAACCATTGCTGACTTTGCCCTATTTTACTATACATTTCCAAATATTCAGAAACTTTATCCTTTACAATGGACTCAAATCTTACCCGTGACTGAGGTTAGGCTAATCGGCCTGCAATTTTTCCATCTTTTGCCTTACTCCCTTTTTAAACAGGGGTGTCACATTAGCGATTTTCCAGTCCTCTGGGACCCTCCCTAACTGTAGCGATTCCTGAAAGATCACCACTAACGCTTCCACTATCTCTTTAGCTATCTCCTTTAGAATTCTGGGGTATAGTCCATCTGGTCCAGGTGATTCATCCACCTTCAGGCCAATCAGTTTTACTCGCACTTTTTCTCTCGTGATAGCCACCATACTCAGCTCTGCCCCCTGACTCTCTTGAATTTTTGGGATTTTACTCATGTCTTCCACTGTGAAGACTGACACGAAGTAATTATTCAGTTCCTCAGCCATTTCCTTGTTCCTCACTACCATCTCTCCACCGTCATTTTCCAGTAGTCCAATGTCTACTTTTGCTTCTCTTTTGTCCTTTATATACCTAAAGAAACTTTATATACCTAAAGAAATTGTGGGAAACCATCTTGGACTTTGGATTTCGAAGGCTGAAAATATCAAGTACAAGTGCTTTTTTGGGCCAAATGACTTTTTCTCATTCTTTACTTCCATTATCTTCATGCAATTTAAAAGTGTAGTGTGTATTTGTCTTTACCTTTTTATGTGTATAAATTGTTTGAGCCCTCTGTAAAAGTGATGGATGACAGCCCTGGAAATTTCTGATGAAGGGTCTAGGCCCAAAACGTCAAGCTTTCCTGCTCCTATGATGCTGCTTGGCCTGCTGTGTTCATCCAGCTCCACACCTTGTTATCTCAGATTCTCCAGCATCTGCAGTTCCTATTAGCCCTGGAAATTTGTATATCTTTGGCACCAAGATAGCGCATGATGGCTCAGTGGTTCGCACTGCTGCCTCACAGCGCCAAGGACCCTTGGGTGACTGTCTGTGTGGAGTTTGCACATTCTCCCTGTGTCTGCATGGGTTTCCTCCGAGTGCTCTGCTTTCCTCCCAAAGTCCAAAGATGTGCAGGCTAGGTGGATTGGCCATGCTAAATTGCCCGTAGTGTTCAGGGATGTGCAGATTAGGTGGGCTTTGGGGAATGGGTCTGGGTGAGATGCTCTGAGGGTTGGTGTAGACTTGTTGAGCCGAAAGGCCTGTTTCCACACTGTAGGGATTCTATTCTATTTGGTAAGTAAATAGTAATATTCCCTTTACTCTGTCCTAACAAATCCTTCGATTCTAACTTTGCAAGTGCATCACAATTTGTCCCAGTTGTCTGTTTCTACTTTATACATTAACTCCACTGATTTGAGATATATTTCCAATATGATAGAAGAAACAGAAAAGAATGGTACATTTTGATTGCTGGCTCATAAGATTAGGCCTACCCAAAGCAATTCAAAACCAATGAAGTACGGGCAGGTGTCAATTATTTGTAATTTTATGGAATGTACATATTTCAAATTACAACTAAATTGAGATTGCCTGTGATTCAAATGTCATAAATGGCTTGAAACCCAGAAACAACTAAATACCTTGTTAACCTCGTTTACCACTCAATTCCTACCTTACATGTAGCTTTAATCAATCATAAAATAGTGAATGTAAAATTGTTAACAGCGTAAAATAATTTTGCTGACGACTGTGTGACTGATCAAGTTTTATTTGAATCCCATATAGGTAGTCGGCAATTGGACATTATACAAGTTTGAATGGCAAGAAGAAGAGCTTGCATTTATATAGCAGCTTTCATAGCTACGACAAATCTCAAAGAATGTCACAGTTGGTTAATTATTTTAGAGGTGTAGAGCTGAGTTTAAAGTGGCATGTCATGGCAGTTGATCCAATTAATTGTGGAAGAGGCCACTCATCAGTGTCTCAGCACAATTAAGCTCATGGCGAGTTGACATTTCGACTCATTATTAAGCCAATTATCCTAGAGCCCACAAAATTGTGGTGGTGACTCATGATTTATGTGAGAGTGCCACAACTTTCCTCAACGTCCAGTAGAGGAGAGGTCCATCTTACACGACTCAACTAGTGCCCAGAGATAAAAGGTACTGCAGATGCTGAAGAATCTGAGATAACAAGGTGTGGGGCTGGATGAACACAGCAGGCCAAGCAGCATCATAGGAGCAGGAAAGCTCCTGCTCCTATGATGCTGCTTGGCCTGCTGTGT
>JAHRHZ010000017.1:10186356-10198912 GCA_024137785.1 Ginglymostoma cirratum | reverse complement strand
AGGAGCAGGAGCTTTCCTGCTCCTATGATGCTGCTTGGCCTGCTGTGTTCATCCAGCCCCACACCTTGTTATCTCAACTAGTGCCCAGTTGGGGTACCTGGGGTAGCAGGGTTATGGGTGCTGAAAGCCATGCCCCTGACTTTACCTCTGAGTTCCCTACATGCTCCCCTGGAACCCTGTCACCCTGTCCTTATCCACCTTGTAGTCTGTGCCCCTCAGTGATTATCGGTCTTTCACTGTGTGCCATACCTGCAGTAGCCACTATTCACTCAGGATCCTGACTACTGGGGAAGACCTGGCTGGATAAACACTTAATCTGGTCAAGCTTGCCCTTCATAAGCGATGCAGGTTTCCCACTATTCACTAACAGTGTGCTTAAACCATGTCAATTATGTTAACTTCATCCCATAGTCTGTGTTACAATGCAGGCAAATAACAACCAATTTGCATGCAAGCACCATAAAGAGTAGAGTGAAAAAAAGAGTTTGGTAATCAGTTGAGCTATTTTATTGTCTGATGAAGGGTTTAGGCCTGAAACGTCAAGTTTTCCTGCTCCTATGATGCTGCTTGACCTGCTGTGTTCATCCAGCCCCATGCTTGTTGTTGATTGATGGGTAAGTGTTGGCCAGGACATTAGAAAGTACCTCATCCCCTTTGTCCACTTGAAAGAGCAGTAACAATATCATTTGAATGTCTCACTGAAAAGACAATACCTTTCACAGTGCAGGACTTCCTTCTGCTGCATTACAGTGATGTTGAATCCACAACACATACTCAGTGAAGAGTAATACTAATGAGCCAAGGCAGGATACCTATAATGATTCCATATTGAATAGATATATATGATGTCTCATGGTTTTCCATGATTTATTTCTTTTATTGCTTCCATGCTTAAGTGTTATATTTTCTGGAAAGATAGGTGGAAAGACTACTGCTAATTTTTGTAAAATTATATCTATATAAAATAATTAAATTACTCGCCCAAGTTTGACTTTGTGATTGATCATGATGCATCTTCCCATTGCTCCAGGGTTTGTTACTCCCTTTTAATTGCTGTGGCTGTTATCATGAGAATCCATGCTGATGCTGGAGAAGCAGTTCCAATCTCCTTTGCTTTGATCATTGGGTGGTGCAACACCATCTATTTTGCCAGAGGTTTTAAAACATTTGGGAAATTTTCTATTATTATACAAAAGGTAAGAAAACAGGCTGAAGTCATTTAATAAAGTCTGTTAGGAGCTATAGCCTAATGGGCCAGAGTTTATGGTCAAAATTATGGTAACATTAACAGCCCTCACCATTAAGGATATTCAAAGTACACAACAACTTCAGACGAGAGAAGGTACATGCTTAGAAGGCTTAAACGTTGTCTGAGATATATCACTTTGTTTTAGATTCTCAAAAACAGCACCTCAAATAGTGTGACATTCCTGCACTTCAGCGATAGTTCTGAATTAAATTTGCCTGAAAGTTAGGATTTGTCCATTTTAGTTTAAACAAGTCTTCTAATGGTATAACAAGTATTAATTATAGCTGAACAACCTGTCTGGTATTGTAAATTAATTATTAAAAGTGTTGACTCCCATTCACCATATTTTAATTACAGAAATTTATATTTACATTTTTCTCTCAGGCCTGCTTAATCCATTCATTCTTTCTCTTTCATTGCTTTGATCCTTACTTCATTTGATATTGAATTCACTGTTCTAAGTTATTCTTACTGGTTCAAACTGTACACTGTCTAATACTTAAAGATACATACAGCTGTCTATAAAGAGCTTGTATTTCTGTAACAGTTTTCACAATTTCAGTGTATCTAAATAGTTCTGAAGTGTGGTCACTGTTGTAATATAAGAATCATGGCAGCCAGTTAGTGCAAGGTTCCTACAAACAACAATGTGGCAGGGACAAATAATCTGCTGTTTAATCATTGAGGGACTAATATTGACTAGGACAGTGCAGAAAGCTCTTTTGCCCTACTTTGAAATAGGGCTATGGGAGTTTTTTTTAACATCCACCTAAAAACAGTTCAATAAAAATATGTCCAACTGAGGAGATAATTAAATTGATCCAAAGGTTAGCATATTAGAGAATGTCACATGCCCTTATTAGCAAATACTATCGTTTGGCTTGAGCCCCCAACTGTGTTGTTCTTGAAAGATAAATTGTATGAATGGAAGCAAGCTGACAGCAGTTATTTAGCACCCTATGTTATTCCTGGAAAATGACTTTTTCCTTTAATTTATTGTGAAATCCCTTCTCTAAAAAAGAACCACAAGGTTGATTGAAGCAATCATTTTATTTATTTTATTTTATTTTATTTACCATTCTGGAAACTTTTCTCATCTGTCATGGGCCACTTGATAGAAACATGATGCTCAACCAAGCAGGAGGTAGGAATCAATTCTTGAAATTCATTGATTTGATTTTATCCAACGGCAATAAAAGCCAATAAAAACTCAACTGAAGTTTTTCTTTCTGCTGAGGACAGAGGCACTTTGCATGACGTGATAGGAAGCCTAAAGTGATCATGGTACTGAAATAAATATACAACAGTCTCTAATGAAGGAAACAGGGAAATGTTCATTTGATCAGTTTTCTAAGCCCTCAAAATCATGCTTGACCACCGTTTCTTTGGGGCAAGAGGAGGAATGGGGTGAATCAGAAACATGGAGATAGAAATATGTCTGCCAATTTGAATCAAGGCTCACTGGTGGTGAGCAATGTTCCCTTTATCACCAGTAGTAAAATTAATTCCATAAATGTTGTGAGTGTTTGAATTGTTGCAAATTCAAGCAAAGATCAAATTTTATTTTTGTCTACTAGAAAAGTATTGACAAACTGCAATTAACAAATTTATTGTTAAAACAATATATTTCTAAGAATATGTAGTGAGACCTAAGAGTTCCATTCTGGGCATTGTGTTGGTTCACTTCAATTTTTGTAAATTTGTTTACCTAATACTTTTATTGGTGAGAATAGGTAAATATGCTCTTCTTCGGCGATGAAGAGAATTCGTTTAGAGTATCAGTTTACATGTGTATCATTTATTCTTGCATTCTTAATGATCTAAAGGCACTCAGCCATCTTAGATGCTGAGAGAAACACAGCAATTGTACCCAAGTAATATATTTGTGTATCTTCATTTCCTTACAGCTAATATTTGGAGACTTTATGCATTGGTGCTGTCTGGTATTTATCTGTATCATTGGATTTACCTTTGGTATGTGTTTCATCTGAATAAATATCCATTTGTAACTTTTTCTAATAAAAATAGTATATCAGCTAGAAAATGTTTTGGTCTGGTTTTATGAGTTAAACTCTTGCTGCTGGTGAAGGAGTAGTTTAGAATAGGAGAATGTATGCTCCTCCCTACATCAAACTTCTGTATTTAAAAAGAATAGTCATTTTAGTTGCAGGTTTGGATGCACATCTCCAATGCTTGCTCATTATAATGCTCTAACTGCCACATTGTGGAGATGGGAGAAACACTTGCTCTCCTGAACCAATTTTGATAATAAACCATTTTCCACTGTTTAATTTTAAGTTCCCACTATTTTTTCTAGAATTTTTGCTCAAAATGTTAAAATATATATGATGTGATGTTAATTACTGTCATCAGTACTTTGACTTTAGGTACATATATGACTATAGTAATCTGAATCTAGTTTTAATTAATGCTGATCCTGGGTATATCTTACTGCAAATCAATAAATTGGTCTAAAAGAATAAATAAAATAACATTTAGGATACTGCAATGCTTGTGGAAGTTTTAATTAATAAGCTCCATGTTTTCTCAAATGACTTTATGTTTCATTTCTTTCCTCTAGCATTTTACCTGATGTTTCAGACTCTGAATTTGGCAGATTATCCATATTTTAGGGATTTTTCAATGACATTGCGCACCATATTTGAGCTGATGATGGGATTGATGGATATTCCTCTTCCTTATAACAAGCCCACTCCCAACAATATCTATATTGCCTATGTCATGTTTATGCTGTTTGTATATCTCCTGCTGCTAAATCTGTTGATTGCAATGATGGATGACACATACTGGAGAATTGCACCAGAGACAGAGGAGTTATGGAAAATACAGGTAAACTGTGCTTTCTTTTAACATAGTTTGTTAGCCACAACAACTTAAATGAAGGACAAGCAGATAATGTGATGAGGATGGAGAATATATAATTCATATTGAGACATGGTGCCACTTGCTTCCGGAATATACTACCTTTGCATTAGGTGCTATCATTTTGTGGCTGTATAGGATGATATGATGAAACACATTTCTTCAAGACTGCAGTAACTTGGCACACTAAATCAGAATTATTTAAACAGTAGGAGAAACGCTAGCTCATATTTTCTGCAAGGTTAATCAGAAGTATTTTTTCCCCAATCTCTATGCTAGTATACCTATAAAAATCTCTACAAAACATTTGGATTAACTTGCAGGACAAAGCTTTTTCTTGGTTATTACTTACCAGTTTTCCCTCCCAGATTGCAGCCACCATACTACTTCTGGAGCAACGAATGCCAGCATTTCTAAAGATCCGCTCAGGAGTTCCAGGAAGATCTCTGGGTTTTGATGATGACAAGTGGTATATTGGGTAGTTAGAAAATTACATTTCAAGATTTTTCATATTCATACCTAAGTCATAAATGTGTTTCCTTTATCTAAACTGTGTGTTTTTATATAGGGTTGAAGAAATTCTTCCTGAGACAGAAGGAGGAGCTGGAATAAGCACACAGAGATACTCACAAAACATAAGATGGGACGTGGTTAGAAGAAATCTTGGAAAAATCATAAACATGAAAGATTCTTCTGAATCTACCATTTTATAGGAAACAGCAATAGTGAATTAATGATCTTTTTCTCAAATGAACTGTGTTTGATCAAAATTGCTAAACCTTTGATGTAAGTTATTTCCCATATAAAGGTAAAAAAAAATTGAAACCAGTTATTTCCCCTAAAAATATTGTATAGCTCCTCAACTATGAATAATCTTAGTGGAGTTATTTTTCACATTTTATAATTCAAAGGGTAAGGCCTGTTTTCCTGAGAATATTAAACTTTTAGCAAACTATCTGTTGGAACCATTGGTCCAGAAGACAATGCAGTTGGACCTGAAAGCTGTAAGTGGCAATTTGCTTTGTTTTGCCATGAAGCCATTTTACATAGGAAGTGTTCTGAACATCTGAACCATTTAGACATTAGTATCTGGAATATCCACAGAAATGATTAGATAGCTGTAGAGAAAGCTTTTATTGTAATACTAAACAGTCTCTTGGAAAATCCAGATCAAAAGGAGCGAAGGAGATAAGTCAAACCAGGAAACTGATTTCAAGCTGGACTTCCATGGAATCTCTCTGGTTTTCAAAGACAGACAGGATCCAATTTCAGTATGTCAACCCCTATTCCCAATGCCCTCAATTTTTGTCCAAATTGTATAAAGGTGTGGGTTGTTGCAGATTGCAAATTGACACACTGCACTCCCATCCTGGCTGGCTCCACTTAGAGTCCTAGTCCTCCACAATTTTCGTGGAGTCAGGCGTATTTTCAAGGAGTTCTGAATCGTTGAACCTTCAAGATGTTGTGAACCGCATTCTGGATATTGTAACTTTTTGGAAGGTAAGTTCAAATGGTCTCACCCATGACACCCCCCACCCCTCTACCAATGTATGTCCGTTCATCCACCCACCATAGTCCCTCAGCAGCTCCCAGTCTACCTATAAGCCCTTATTCACATGCCCATAACCCTGTGTAACCTCTAGACCAAGCAGTGACCAAGACCCCAATCAACAATGTACATTCTGTGCAAAACCAATGAAACCTATAGTAACAATGTCATGTGTGAAAAAAACCCTAAAAATATCAGTTATTAATTCATTACTTTCTGGAAATACTGTTTTTACCACTACCTGTAAAGATGCCAATTACTCAGGATTTCAAAATATGAATTGTGGAAACTGAAAACACTTGACACATGTTCTCTCACATAAATAAACATTGAACAATTAAATAAAAAACTGAGAGAAGTCTACCAATCAAGCAATGACTTTTTTATAGGTAGTGTTGTTTTGCAAAGTTAGTAAAAGATGTCTGGACTCTCAGCTAAATCTTACCATGCAGTCCTGTATTCCTCCTGACGAATGCAAGATTCAAAAGGTTTAGCATGCCCATCTTTTCTGAAATATTCAAATATTTTATTCATTCATAGGATATAGATATTGCTGACAAGGCCAATTTTTATTGTGCATCCCTAATTGCCCTTGAGAAACTTGTAGTGAACCAAACTAGCAAACCACAATAGTCCATCTGATGTAGGTACATCCATGGTGCTGTTAGGAAATCAATTCTAGGTCTTCACCTGCTACTGTGAAGGAACAGTGAATTGGTCACATGTTACAAGGGTGTACAGGTTGGAGGGGAACTTGCAAGTGATAATGTTCCCATATATCTGCTATGCTTATTCTTCCAGGCAGTAGAGGTCTCAGGTTTTGAAGGTGTTTTTGGTAGAGCCTTGGGTGAATTGCTGAAGTATACTTTGTACATGGTACAGTCACTAGAGGCGGAGGACATGAATAGTTAAGATGAAGTGTGGGGTGCCCATCAAATTGGCTGCTTTGACCTAGATGGTGTCAAGCATTTTGAGTGCATTTGGAGCTGCATACATTCAGGACAGTGGAGAATATTTCATCACACTCTTTATAGATAATAGGCTATATGAGTATGTTATTGCAAAATTTCCAGCCTTTAACCTGCTCTTGTCACTTTACTATTTACAAGGCTAGTAAAGTTAAGCCCCAAAAGTTTCATAATAGGTATTCAGAGATAGCAATGCAATTGAATGTTAAGTGAGATGGTTAAATTCATTGCTTAGCACTTGTATGGTGTTAATATTTCTTGTCACTCATCATATGAAGCCTGAATGTTGTTTTAGATCAATTGGCAAAAAGGCAGTTGTTATCCATTCATACCTGAGCAGCAGAGCAATGTTATTATGAATACCAAGTATCATCATTTTCTTTTCCAAAAAAAATTGTGCCCTTTTCATTACTATTACAATCAACAAACAAAATATTAGATAAATGTAATTTTATGGTGGAGATGTTTTTTAATATGAATGATATTAATTATTATTGATCAAAATATGGACATAGTATAATGTATGACACGTCATTTATTCTCTTGTGCTGTAGCAAATTTCAGAGCATCTGTTGTCAGCAAGATATGTTTAAGTTTGCCGTGTCAAGTAATGGACTATTTAAAGAGCATTAAGGATCAAAATAAAAGCGGAAATGAAATAAATTTTCAGTTAATCTCTTTTTCCTTGCTTATAATCTGCTTTCTTTGACTATATGGATTCCTGATACTGCTAAACCTGACTATATATGTCTGATCAAATATATATGAAATTCAATGAAAGTTCCTGGTCCCCATCTCTCTGGTTTACCATCAATTCTTTGTCTCTAAATTTACAGTGGACTGTTGTGAATAGGTACTGACTTCTGACTCCTCACACAAAGTGATATTGACTTTAATTCTTTGCAAGTGGAATTTTTTGAATTGGTTACAATCTTGGCCAGTATCTTTACACCAGTGTGATGCAACCAATTGTTGTGTGTGGTACCAGAAGTATATTTTGCACTTTTTAAACATCAGGATGGACACTCTCATAAGTGTGCGTGTGCGTGTGTGTGCGTGTGTGTGTGCGTGCATGTGTGTGTGTATGTGTGTGCGTGTGAAAGAGTAAACTCAGTGTTACTTATATTTTTGCTTCAGGACACTGGTTGATAACTAACTTCAAGCTTTACACAGTGTATATAGTCAATAGAATCATACTCAAATCTATAAATTAATATGAAGACTGTGAAGGTCAAGTAAATTAAAAAAGTAAGAATGAAAATATTAATCAACATAATACATCATTTATATCCCCATCTTGATTATAAATATGATTGCATTAACCAGTTCAATACTTCTGTTCAATTTTTAAAAATAAATTACAGACAAACCATCATTACGTCTTTTTCACTGATGTTTTGATGTTTCCCCTCCTGTCCTTGCACCTTCAGCCCTTCTGTCCTGTCTTACTACCCCATGACTAACCTTCCTTTCCTGGCCAAAGTCCTTCAAAGCCCGTCTCTGAGCTCACTTTATATTTGAATTCCTTCAATTGGATTTCCACCCAGTTGTATTGGAGTCTAAGTTGATGAAGTTAAATTTTGATTGGTTGCAAAATATCTGTAATGTATAAACTGCCCATTTTACATGGATTTCAATGGAGAGGAAAATCAGCAGGATGTATAATGCTGACTAAGCCACTAGAATGACATTTCTGTACAATGGTAAAGGTTAAATGTTACCTTTTTTATTCTAGAAATTCCAGTTATAAAATACAGTTGTTCTGGGTTGCATAATTTTGGTCAACTTCAATTCAGTTTCCTTTACATGCCATAGGCAGTTTCAGAATCCTCTCTGCATTCAACCGCTGTCTTTTCCACTAAGAAATATGTTAAACATAATCCAATACAGGTCAAATTCTATATGGTTAGTGGAAAAATGACTTAAAGCCAACGTACGTTACTGAAAATATGGAGCAAGAAAAGGTTAACAATTGGATCCATACTTGTTGTTTAACACTTTTCATTGTGCAGTGATAAAAGCCATTTGTCATGGAATATTAATGAAAATTGGTTTCACCATGAATTTATTGACACATTGTGATGAGGAGTCATAATACATTATTGTTATTGTGGATTAAAAATGGATTTAGCCTCCCAATGTATGAAGTTGTTTTCTTTGAAAGGTCAGAAAGTCACTTTGAACAGTGAGTTCGAAAAGCGTTATGAAGAAATGGTTTAATGTAAGATAAATAACTAGCGAGCCATCTGGAGAGTTAATTGCTAGATGTTTGCTTGCATGTGTTTTACAACCTAGACAGAGCTTGTGGGGACAGAAGTAAGTTCACAGAAATAGAAGAGGTCAATAATAATAGAAGTGCTGTTAGTTGCACACTCTAATCAGTCAAAGCTAACAAGTCTTGAGTTGATTAGGAGTCAGTGAAAGGAAGGATCCAGAACCATTAGGTTGTGACGGTATGAGATAGAAAAATTTTTTAAAAATCCTTTATAGCTGATGAAGACATGTGTTTGAGGAACCCACATTAATCAGTAATAAACAAAGTCAGTTGGTTTTTTTTAAGGGTGTTTGGGTGAGACATTAACTGAAGAAAATAGTATCGAGTGAATGCACAGAATTTGCTGAAAGGAAGCCAATTACAACTGTGCCAACAAAACAAGCTTTAATGTGGAAATTGGAATGGCTCTTCATTGAGATTTAAGTACATGCAGGGATATTTATGTCTTCTCTGATATGTGTTGTGAGATTATTCTAATAATTCTTGTATCATGTGATATTCTTTTTATTGGTAACAAACATATTCTTTCATTGAAAGTACATTATCATTCTCTTGTGAATTATATTCAGTATTAGATCTCCACTGTAAACAAAGAAGAAAAATTCAATTTATAATCTGTCAAGGCAAATTTCAATCTAGGACCTTAAAAGACAATTTAGAAGAACCTGAGGTAATCAGGAAGAGTGGTTTTGTGAAGGGCAATTTGTGTTTAACCAATTTGTTAGACTTTTTTGAATGAGTAACAAATGCTGTGGATAAAGGAGATCACGTAGACTAACTGGAATTTGTTTTCCAAAAGGCATTTGATAAGATAGTTCATCGGAAGTTATTGAAGAAAATAATAGTTCATGGTGTAGCGGGTAATATATTAACATGGAAAGAAGATTGGCTGGCTGACAGGAAACAGAGAAAAGGCATAAATGGATCTTTGTCTGATTGTCAGAATGTGGCAAGTGGAGTTCTGCAGGAATCTCTGCTGGGACCTCAAATTTTCCAATATTCATCAAAGACCTAGATGAGGGGCGTGAAGACACAACACAGAAGACACAAAGATAGGTAGGAAAGTTTGTTATGAAGTGTTTGTAGACGGATAGGTTGCATGAGTGGCCAAAACCCTGGCAGATGGAGAATTCACTTTGGTACAAAGAATGAAAAAACATTGTATTACTTAAATGGAGGATAACTGCAGAAATCTGTGATGCAGAATGACCTAGGTGTTTTGAAGCATGAGTCACAAAAAGTTAGTGCATAGACATTACATGTTATCAGAAAAACTAATGGGATGCTATCCTTTATTATGAAAATTGAACATAACAATAAGGATTTTATACTTTAGTTGTACATGGCATTAGTGAGATCACAACTCAAAAACAGTGTGCAGTTAGGTCACCTTATTTAAGGAAGGAGATAAATGTGTTGGAAACTGTTCAGAAGAAATTAATACCAGAATGAGCAGGTTTTCTAATGACAAAAGGTTGGGCAAACTAGTGTTTCCATTGGAATGTAGCAAAGTGATACACTTAGTTGAAGAATATAAAAATTTGCATGGTCTTGACAAGGTGATATGGAAAGGATCTGTCCTTTTGTAAGTGAGTCCAGAACTAGATGACATTTTTAAAATTAGGATTTGGTCTTTTAGGACAGAGATGAAGATAATCTTTTTTTTCGCTCAGAGTTGTGCAACTTTGGAACTTTCTTCCTCAGAATGCAGTGTAAGCAGGGTCATTGAATGTTCCCTTTTGATTGATTGATCCCTTTTACACAAAGGAAGATTATTGGGGTAAACAAGAGTATAGAATTCAGAACACAAATAGATCAGCCATTATCTTATTGCATGGCGAAGCCAGTTCAAGGGGTCAAATGGTACACTTCTGCTCCCAGTTCATATATTTGTATCTGCTTGATAAGTACCACCGTCAGCTGGGATCATAACAATATGTATTGGTCTTAAATGCAATAGCAAAGTAGCATCATTCAATTTCTATTGCTTTTATAATAATTAAATCAGAGGAGGAAGTTCAAAACTTACAATAATTTGGGCAAGTTATGTGGGCAGAAAATGGGCTGATTTAATTGTGTATTAATGCAATACTGGTATGATTACATGAAAAATAATGACATCTATTCAAAAGATTTTTCTAAAAATGCTTGGAATCGAGTTGAAAGAGATCCATAAGTCTAAGTGGGCTTCACAATTCACTTTGAATTGCTGTCAAGGCTGGTACTATATTAGTCCCACCCATAGCTGGCCAAAGAATGTAATGTTGGCATTTTCATTTATTTTAACCCAATTTCAAAATCTCAAATGAACTTGAAATGACATTATGTTGTTAGTTGAGACCTCTGGATGACTATTCCAATAATATATCCATTACTCTCCTCTGTTTAATGAACCCACATGCTTAATTAATGCAGAATGCAATTAAATAAACCGGTAAATTGTGTGAACTGCACACTCTTAAGGCAACACAACTAGTCAGAAGAAGTCATGATTGGATTGAATGCCCTGGGTAGATTGCACCTCAGGTCCTGTGTGCAAATTTGATCACCAAGACAATTCCACAGTAGTGCCAAATGACTTGGAATCTCTTGAGAAACAATTTGACACTGAATTGGAGGGACTTTAGGTTCTTTCTGGGTGATGAACTAAGATGCTTGGAACAGTTGCAACTATTTTTTAATCTGTGACAGGTATTTTCTTCAAACACAAACTTTAGACAAAGTCATATTTGAAATTAAATTAGATTCATTTATTACACATAACTGTAAAGTATTATTCTGCGAACATATTTACGTACGAACAATGTAATGCATCAGCATTTTTTAAACAATTTAAAACATTTTTAGAATAGTTAAATGAAAAAGTGACATATTTAAAGTAAGTTTAATCCAAAAATATTCATTATTTCTAAGTTATTTAATCACGATTAAAAAAGGATTTAAATGTCTTGTAAAGGCAGGTCTTCGTTAATTGTTATGAAATTGTGCATGTTCTGGAGTTTACAGGACAGTCCACTGGTGCCCAGTCAGCTGGCAACTTAGGAATTCCATCTAATATCTTCAGGTTTGGCAATAAACAGAACACTCTGGAAATAATGAAATATTCATTCTTAAGCATTTCAAATAAACTTAATTCTTTTTTTCCTCTCAACGCATAACTTCATCGTTTTAATCCGTCAGTTGGAAAACACCATTTGATTCTGTAAATTTTACGTTTTTCAATCTGGGATCTTGTAAGAGTTAATTGGTTGTCATTGATGAAATGGAAAAAGAGGGAGTATAAAACGATTAGTTTAATTTCACTTCAGGCCTGAGAAACTGACTCTAGCATGCAAGTGCATGCTCAGTTGCAATCCCATTACAAAATAGGTCTTCAAATGGGTGTTAAGCTTTCTAGTTGTGTGTACAATTGACCTCACTCTCATTAAAGGGAGCACTAAGAAAATGACAACCATCATACTTCTCATATTTTTGATCATGTACAATCTCCGAAAAAAAAATAAATCATTAATACAGCAGGCCAAGCAGCATCATAGGAGCAGGAAAGCTTGATGTTTCGGGCCTAGACCCTTCATCAGAATTGCATTTCCGATGTAGGGTCTAGGCCCGAAACGTCAAGCTTTCCTGCTCCT
>JAHRHZ010000017.1:10152394-10185956 GCA_024137785.1 Ginglymostoma cirratum | reverse complement strand
TATTTATTTCAGAACCCTCTTCCCCTCCCCAATTGCTGATGAAGGGTCTAGGCCCGAAACGTCAAGCTTTCCTGCTCCTATGATGCTGCTTGGCCTGCTGTGTTCATCCAGCTCCACACCTTGTTATCTCGGATTCTCCAGCATCTGCAGTACCTATTATCTCTGATAAATCATTAACATATCTTGGGCCCTAAAATAATATCTAACCAAGTTCCAAATGAGTTAGTTGTGTTTCTGTTCAGCTGAAATCTGAACTGGAATAATATTATGGCACTATTTGTGTCAATATCAAAATTCAAATGCTTGATGCAGTTCCCAGTCAGCTTAATATAGGTTAGTCCCTGGTATTTTTATCATGAGCAGCTGGGGAACCTCATTATATCAGGGTGGGAACTAGCAGGCCACTGCAGAATTTAAAATGGGGCAGCCACTTCAAGGTGCTAACTCAGGTGTAGATATTTTCTAATGAAATTGTTCTGTTATTATCCACCTCTGGAGTAGGTAGGGCTTGGACTCAGGTCTCTTGGCTCTTCCTTTGTACGAAGTACACCACTGATTTGATATAGAAATTTCCAACTGTCTGCCTTTTCACCCTTACTCCTGGCTTAAAGGATTATAGCTCCTGGCCAATCAAACTGGCTTTTTCGAATTATTAACACACTAATACACAACAATTCGATAAGTGGACAATTAACCCTGTTTTCTCAGATGCTTAATAAATTCCTAATTTCAGTTTGTAGCTGACTCATCTGCTTCTTGTAATGACGAGACCCCTAGGGGGAAGAAATTTACCACAAATTAGTGCAAACTCTGAAAGCAGCAAAGTTGTCTGTGACCCAAAGTAGGTGTTTAATTTGGCAAATATTAAGCAAACAATGAGCTCACACGAGGTCATAAGAAGTCATTTCTGATTGCAATTTCTGATGAAGCATGTAACATTTAGCTAAGAATCAAGGACTTTACCCATTGTTACAGAACCTCCCTCTCCACTGTTCCTCAGATCCGGGAATTCACTCTCAATGATCTCAGCCACTAAAACTTACTTCAAAAACTACAAATCCTGCGATGCCATCACTGTACTGTCTGACCCCAGGCCACCTCCCCAAATTGTGGATCCCAGACCACCATCCCCAAAGATGATAATGCAGTTTCACAGTGATTCTGCTTGATAGAACACATGAACTGCAAAATTAGATAGTGCTATAGAAACCAAAGTTCTGATGTCTCTGGCTGCTTTTGGGTTGGTTCATGTGACACCCCACCCCCATGTTAGGAAGGAGGTCTTATCTGTGCATTCCATGCATGCCCTGAAAATATCCAATTTGATATAATTTTGACATCAAAATGCCATACCATCTAATTTGATGCACGATTTACAAACTTGGACAATGCAGGCCCACTCAGTGTACCCTTTTGTCACTCACTAAAGACTAAACATTACCTGCAAGGTAGATCCATCACCAGTGTTACTCATAAACAACACACACAACTGCAGGTAAGATTGTTTTGAATAATCATTTTTTGCAGTTCATAGATTGTACTTGTGGGTACTGTGTTGAGTTGCTGGATTTGATAGAGAGTATGGCAGGAACATTATCATCATTGGCAACATGATCAGTGATGTCAAATGGCATGGGCTATGTTACAGCCAAAGCTTAGATTTGGAAAACCCTCCCATAGAACTCAGGAAATGCAGCTCTCTGTGTCCCCCAGCATACTGCTTCTGGTAGTTTAGGATGACCTTGACCTGGAAGTGAAATTGCACAGCGTCCGTGATTGTTTTGCAATGTTTCTCTGCTTCGCCTACCACAGTTGAATAGCTGCATTTATGTGGAAGTGTGTCTGGATATTATGTGTAAGTCCTGAGTGCCAGGGGCCATGAATGATGCGGAAGGAGGACTGATAAGAGTATCTGTGATTCTGCACTCCTTGATTTTCTGCAATTGATGATAGCTATGTTCTCCATGTTGTACTAAAGGAGAACATTATTAGTATTCAGTCAGGCTTATCCGTTTGCTAATGATGCTTATGACGCATGAAATACTTGTGCACAATGTTTTTGGATATGTTGATATAATAAATGATGCATAGACTGTATTAACATCTCAATGACCCATGCTGCCTTTGGATGATTAATGCATTCCCAGAACTTTTTCTCAATGAATTACACCATGCGCTGCTCATGTTAAAAGGCAAACACTTGTTCTTAAATTGTTACCATATGTTGCATCCTTTTCCCTTCATTATCAGGTACCATTAAATATAACACTATGAATTATCAGTGGAGGTTGATATGCTACTTTGTAATGAATCATTAATGACGAGAATTCATATCATTCTGATCAAAGCAAAGCCATGAAAAATTATTGTTTGGCACAAGAAAAAAGTCATTTCAATTTGTGAAAATTGTCAAAATTGCATTCAAATTGCAGAACTTCCTCCAAACATCCTCTCAGCTCCTCCTAGTGGCTTATCAAAGAAACTACTGCTGCATCAAGACAAAATTCTTGTAGAAAGATTACCCCGGAAGTGGTGTTATGACTCAGATAACAGTTCAATTATCTGATTGTCAAAGCACTGGAAACCAAATGATAAGAAATCATTTCCATTAGGGACTTCACACCTGATGTGTGCAAACTATAAGATGTATATGTTCAAACTGAAATTCGGAAAACTTAGGTCTCATAGTTCTCCAAAGCTGTTCTCAGAGTGCCACAATAATGTTTTCTGGAAGTGCTACAGAAAATCCATGTCTGTTTGAAAAGGAGATTTCTCCCACACTTTCTGACAAAACCACAATGGTTGAGGAGGAACAATTCCATGGACATTCCAATCTTAAATGGGAATGCATTATATATTGGTGGAGTGTAGATACCAATATCAAAATGTAAGCAAGCTTTGAGTTTTCTTACAAAGATGCAGAAATCCCTAATGGTGAGAAATTGGGCAGTGCAGATGGTTGTGTAACTTGGGTTTGCAATCTGACCATTTTTCTCTAAAGATATTGACCATAAAGTGATATCTGGTTTATACAGATCTGAAATGGTTAATACTGAGGAGTGCCAATAACACTACCCACTGTGATAATGTCAAATGAACTTACGGGAAGAATGACTTTGGATCTTGAAGAATTGAGACACAACATCTGGTCTTCCTCAATGTCTCTCTAACATATAATAAACCATAATTTGTCAAAACAAGAGACTCTTCTAGACCGGGAAGTGGTTCTTCACTACCACACATGACTCAGTATCTCCTGTGATTTCCTACACCTAAACAGGATGGTAGCAGCAACCTTCATCATGAGCAGCTGCTCATTCAGTGCAGTGATCTGCTACATCATGCGACATACAATGCAGTGTTTCGGATTTGATTTGACTGTTCATGCAACACATGGTTGGCAGCGCTGTGAGATCTTCATCTCAAAGTAAGGTCACCTGCTCATACAATGCAGCAGCAAAAGTTACAGAAGTAATCCTCATAGCAATTCTCAACAAGGAAAAATACTCCAGGGAATAGCAAAAGCATTTCACAGCTGGTAAGAGATGTGCTGCTACAGGAGGATTAACAACTTTTCGGAGAAGGAGAATTAATAAATCTGAAGAGGATACCGGCAGGGTCCTGCATTGGAATCAGCAGTGAGGCAACAGACAGTAGAGGTTCCATCAGTAAAGCGTAAAATCCCTGCTGGTCAGGGGAAGCTTTAAAGAAAATGCAGCAATCCAGACCACAAAAGCGAGAAGGTAAAACAATTGCATGAATGAGCATGGCTGTCATAGCAAGCAGGCATCACAAGGCACTTTGGTACGAACAAGGCAGAGGAGTGTGTGGTCAATCATTCTCTAATCCCACTACTCCATTGGTCATGACATAAATTTAATTGATTTAACCAGTTCTTGATATAGCCAATCGTATGTTTTCTCTGTATTAGACTTAAAATAAAAAGATCCAATACCCAGGTTCCCTTATTGAATTAGTTAACACACATGGGTTGCAATATGAAAGTAGACATGCTTACACGTCTAAATAACCCAAAACAAACGTACAAATAACACATCAGGTTAGGTTGAGGTGGGGGTGGGTTGGAGTGGTTGGTGGTGAGAAACAGATTTTTCACTTTCTGTGGAGAGATTCAATTCATAAAAACAAAATGTTTTGCCTTCAAGAGCTGAAGACGTATGGCCAGAAGTATGAGGTTTCAGGCTTTTATATTGCTACCAGTCAATTTTCTGCCACACAAAGATGGTGTTTTGTTAGGCTGGGGACCTGTGCAGTTGCAGTCAGTCAGGAAATAACAATGAACACATTCACAGGCTTCTCAAATGGGAGTAGGTGGACCTGAGCTCCAGATACCACACTGAGTCCGCAAGGATTTTGCTGGAAACAAAACAGTTAAACTACAAACTTCTTTTCTTCAAAGCTGGTCGTTACCAACTACTCAAACAATATCCAAAGTAGACACTCCCATCTAACAGTGATAAACCCAGAAAGAGCATCCAGTAAATAGGCAATGATCACAAGGCAGGTGACTGCCAAGTAATGCCTTGTTAAAGACAAATGTTTCAATGTCCTTTCATTTACCACTTAATAAAAAGTTATCCACAATACTTCACACTCAATTCCAAAAATTTAATAAATATAAAGCCTTCATCTCAGGAAAAGGCAACAGAAATGATATTAATTGAAGGTTGCAGACCCAGGGATATTGCAATGCCAATAATTAAAGTGATAACATAGGGTAGATTAAAACCGAAGCAGAGTTGGTTTAAATAGGAAAAGAAAGGCTGGAAGACTTTATTCAGGTCATGGAATAGTTGGGAGATCCTCCAAAAGATCCACGGTAAAGGCAAGAGTCATTTAGCTAAACTATGGAGGTTAGGAATCATTCAATAAAACTATTATTAGAATGGATGTTATTTATTATAGTTGTGAATAGTAGTTTTAATACAGTGTAGTCACAAAAAAAGGCAGGAAAGAGTCCTCTACTTTACCTGTGAAATGCATTTTACCCAATGAAAGGTGGAAATGATTCATTTTAGTCATAAAAGGCAGGTATCTTCTATTTTGGACATGAGAAAATGACAACATCTATTTTACATGCAAAATACAGGAACCCCTTCAGTACAGCAGCAGAATTGTAATTACCCTGAAACAAAAGTCTTTTGAACAAGCAAAACACACAACCACATTAGGAAGACATTGCACCAGACAAATATCAGGAAGATGTACTTTCAAAGGCAGCCAACATAGAAATAGACATCTTGGAGAAAGAGAGACTCTGAGGTACAGAATAGCTTTCAAATTAGACACTAAACCATAAACTGTACAAATGGATACATTACTGGACCCAGCTGATGTTTTAGCTTGCCAAAGGGTGGAAGAAGCAACAGACTGTCTTGGAAGTACTGAAAGCCGTCGACAAACCTCAGACCTAATAGAATCTTTGGAAGAGCAAGATTCAATCAGAGTTCAGCATCTAGATGAATCCATAGAAGATGGATCCATTAGTGATAGCTACAGGTTAGTGGAGAAATGTGACTATATTGACTTCAAGTCTGAATTCATGAGTCAGAATTGCTGTAGAGTTGCTGATAAGTCATTCAGAGTTTTATTACAGTCCAAAAGAGATTTGATTATATAGAGTAAGCCATTTAAATGCTGAGTTAAACTCAAGTCCTAAAGGAACACAGATCAATTCTAAGAGGAGAAGATCAACCTTGGTGTAGGAGATCAGCAGAGTCTATTCAATTCTTAAGGCACAAAACCACAAATGATGCATATGAGAAATCAATATAGAGAGTAGGACAGGCACCAGACAGCAAACGTCCTTTTCAACATTGTGGAACCTCACAGGCACGGAGATTGCCCAGCTATTAAAACTGAATGTTTTAGCTGTCACATAATAAAGTCACAGTTAAAGAAAACTGTGTGAGCTTAGGACACAGTTTCAGGAAAAATAAACCAAGAGATCAAAATTAAAAAGAGGTTAATGTAGCAGAACGGTCATCAGAAGAAGAAAAGGCTAAAACCATAGAATCTCTACATTATGGAAGCATGCCATTTGACCCATCAAGTCCACATCAGCACTCTGAAGAGCATCCCACTCAGATTCCCCAACCACCTCCAACCCTGAAACCCTGCATTCCCGTGGCTAATCCATCTAGCTTGCATGTCCCTGGACACAATGGAGAATTTAACATTGCCTATCCACCTAACCTGTACATCTATGGACTGTTGGAGGAAACTAGAGCACCTACAGGGAACCAATGCAGACCCGGAGAGAATGTGTAAACTCCACACAGACAGTCGCCCAAGTGTGGAATCGAACCCCGGTGCTGTGAGGCAGTGGTGCTAATCACTGAATTATTGAGCCACCCCACAAAATGTTCCTGGGAAAAATAGGTGTTCCAGACTGTACGTTTAGGTAAGCTGACATTTATGTCAATGGTCATCTCACAATTTTTATGTTAGACAATGGGTCAAATGTCACAATACCATCATTTAGGTTAAAGAAACATTGTACAGCTAATAGCATTGCAACTACGTGATCTAGAAGGTATAACTCTCAAGGTAAATGGTATGCTACTAAAAGCTTTCTAATATAGGGGATGCTAAATTGTAGAAAACCTATACTTACTTCTCAATAAAGAATTCTCATTCCTGAGTTGGAATACATGCCTTAACTTCAGACTTAATCAAATTGTGGAAGAGGTCAAACAGTAAAAGTTGTTTAAGAGTTTATTTAAAATGTTATGAAACCTGCATACTGAATGCAGCACTACTCTGAAGAAAGGCTCTTAATCCTTATATAACAGCATATCTAGGAAGATTCTACCTGTCTTAATGAAGCAAGTTCAGAAACAACTTCCAGAAATAACAAGGATAGACATCACTTCCCTAGTCACAAAACCAAATTAACGGTGCTTGAGCATTGTTAATGTTTCTAAGATTAATTGCACTATTGGAATTTGTGTTGACCTTACACAGTTCAACAAGATGATGATGAGAGAATCCATCCTATGTATACGGTTGAAAACAATTTAGTTAAACTATCCAAACCCTGAATTTTCACAAAACTTCATGCAAATAGTGGATTCCACAGATGCCACTGGATGAGCAATCGAGATTGCTTACTATACTCTTAACTCCATCTGGGAGACTTTGTTGAACAGATTACCATTTGGGATTGTCTTATTTCAGAGATTTATCAATAGACTTTGTAAAATATTTTTTAAAGATCTTTATGGTGCCATATGTTACATGGATGACATATTGATACATGGAGATGCAGTTGAACAGCATGGTCTGAGAGACCATGTTGTCTTGAATAGCTTCTAAAACAAAAGAAACTGAATTATAATCACGCACCAAAATTCTACATGGTGTTTCTGAACACTTCAAATTCAACACGTTTTCTGCTTTCTTTTTAACTTGCTTCATGTGATGTGTAGATTTGGAAGACAATTATTGGTAATAATTTGTAATATTTCCCCAAACTTTGACAATTATTGTGTTAGAGGTTTCTGCACAATCATATTTAAAAATGACCCTCACAATTAAACAATGAGTGATTGAATATTTAGAATTAAAATTTCCAAGAAAAATTAAATTGCATGTACCTGGGTCTGTACTTATCCTGAAATTGACAAGGGTTCCTTTTCAAAGTTAGTGATTCTATTGGCGTTTCTCTTAGTTTGTTGAGTCCTCTTAATGTCACTATGTTGTTTTCAGTTACTGATAACTGTTGAATTTGGGGAATTTTCGGCAGTTGTTCAAAAGATGTTAAATGATTCCTATTGAGATTAAGTTCCTTACATCTGCAGAAACAGAATAAACATATCATTTTCAGTTTGAATCGGAAAGACCGCCAAACTGTCTGTAAATTTGAGTAATCAAGGCAGTAAGTTGCTTAAATTTCTCAATGACGTAAGATTGAGGTAATTGTTGAAATAGAAAAATTGTAAGTTCAAGCGATTAAGGTTAGGGCATTTAAATCTTTTGCTTTTTTTTTTAACTGAAACCAGAATGGAAAGCTTTTCAGTAAAGAACTTTAGCACAATGAACTACAGACACAGAAGTGAAACAAACAGGCTTGTGAAGAAGGCTTATCCTGAACTTGGACAAAGCAATTGGAAGATATTTGAAATAATTGTGATAGAAGTTCATGTGGTTAACAATGCATGCAATTTCTAAAGGATTGAGGATGACTGTCGAGCTGCCAGTAATATTCAAGATGTTTTAAAGTCAAAGCTAGTGATTGAAGTGATTTAAATCAGAGGCCTGTACAAATTTATCCAGGCCAAGCCCAGGATAAATGTAAACATCCCTCACCAGAAGAAAACCACCACTAATAAATATCTAAAAGTGTAAATAAGTTATGTTAAATTGCATTTTGGTTATCACTGCTAACCAGGCAGTTCCAAACAATCATGGAACTATCAGTGGACAGAACACAATTGTGCTCCATGTTCACCCAGGGAAGCACTAAGTATTGCATCACTAGTGTGCAGTTGGAGATATCTAGCATGTGATTCCATGCATTTGGAAATGGAGATGGTGGATTTCATCAAGTCAAGAAACAGACACCCTCCAGGCTCCTGTGACCTTTCTGCCCTATACATAAAATGACTAAAGGTTAACAGCAGGGCAAAATAAAAGGGGAGCCATAAACAGAAAAAAAACCCTTCATATAATAGCAACATGTAGAACAGGTAACAAAAACCCTCAGATATCTCCACATAAATACTGGAGCTATGAAAGAGGAGAGGTTTAAATCTGAATAAATGGACCAGCTAGGGGTTAGTAGTTAAATAAAGTATTCCCTACCTTGGCAACCTGACAGAACTAAGGTCTGTCAGAAAATTGTCCACCAGCTGCAGCTTTTCCACTCGAATCAATCTGTGAAGAATCTTATAAAAATTTTTCAACTGATAGGAATCACCAAGACCTTGGTATGATAGGTTTACTTCCTGCACATCGAAAATGAACATTGTTGTACATTTTTGGCAAAAGGTGCTCATGTTTATCACAAGCTAAAAGGACTTGGAAAACTTTCAATTTTTACTTATAATTCATAAGGTTATAAAGTGATCCTGGTCAATATGGAATAAGCTCACATGAGATAGGACCCTAGAATTATTAACATTCAGTACAGCAAAACACAGGCCTGGATTTTTGTCTCCTGGATAAGGAATGGTTAGACAGGGAATTTCCCAGCTCCAAAAGACTAGCCCAGAGAAAAAGAGGAACAAAAGCAAAGTTGCTGGAAAAGCTCAGCAAGTCTGGCAGCATCTGTGGAGGAGAAAACAGAGTTAACGTTTCGGGTCTGGTGACCCTTTCTCAGAAGCGGAGAAAAAGAGGCCTGGAACTTTGGATTCACATTCCAAGGTGGCAGGATTCCCAGGGAGTTGGGTCAGATGACCCCGGACAGGAGTAAAAGCTGCCAGGTATGGATGTGTCTGTCTGTCTCTGCACATTGGAACTGTATGAAATATTAATATAAAGGAATAAAACCAAAGATAACCGTTTAATCGCACTGTTAACAACCTCCTTCCCCCAACACATATTCCAAATGTCCCATCCATGTCAACTCATACAAACCCATACTCACTATCCAGACTCCATATGCCCTCACACCCTTCAAGCCAGCATTTGCCATTCTACCTAACCCCATAAGCCTACTACCCCCCATGGCAGCCTTTATTCTTTACCCATGACCCTTTATAGTTTCCACGCCAACTTAGTGCTAATTCATCTTCACCACCAACTACCCTTTGCCCTTTACCTAGAATGTACATTCACCTAGTATCCACCAGGAGAGACCTCAGGACCCATACAAAGATGTAACAGCATAAATTTCTATTGAATAACGTTTTCAAGGCATTTTTGACTTCACTAAATTGAAAACACATTCTCATTCTTAAAATGCATCTATGGCACTTACATCCTTTCATCTGAATAAACCGTATGAAACATACATTTTATTCAAGTGTAATAAGCATTGTAATTCAAAGTCCCACATCAAAGATTCCAAAATTATTTGTAGCTGTCAATAAATTTGAAACTAAAACGAAAATGGAAGGTACCTCACTGCAACAATGGATCCTTGTGAAATCAGTCATGCTGCACTAATCCAATAGTGAAAATCCTCAAACCAATGCCAACAGATAGATTGAACTAGAAAGCAATCTTTCTTTTTAACTCACTCGGCTTTGTTTTCAAAGTGGCAGTGTTGACAGGTTGACTATTCTTACATAGCGTTGACAGCTATCTGTCTCGCACCAGATCGAAGGGTTTTAATACCTGTCTGCCATGGTACCAGCACTATCCAAATAAATCCTCAAGGTTCAGACCTGCTGTTACCTAATTTAAATTGTTCACCCTGATATGGCAAAAATCTGGGCCATAGCAAATATCTCAGAAAGTGAATGAAAGTGATTGAAAGTGTTGTACCATTGCTATTGTATTTTCAAAATTTATAGGTACCAGTTTGGCTTTTGTTTAGAACCAACCTGAATCAAACAAGTATATCAGCAGAAACTCTTGTATCTCAAATAATTATACAACATGGAAGACCATTGGACCACCATCCCTGTGCTGGTGTTTTGAAAGTTACTATCTCTCACATTCTAACTCAGTTTCATAACCATTGTGTTATAATGGTAAGGCTCTGTTTTACCTGTAATGATGTTAAGAGTATGTTTGGACTAGAGAGAAAGGAGGTTCACGTTGGGTCCTCATGGGTGTCAGGCCAGCAATCAGCAGAGGGGGGAAAATCAGGTCAGGTCAAGCAGCAAATGGGTCAGGTCACATCTGGCAGCAGAGGATCAGGTCAGGATGAGTCAGGACTGGTGGCAGGGGTGATCTGGTTAAGACCGGTCTGGTCCAACAAGGATACAAAGGGGGTTGGGTGCTGGGGTGTCAGGTCAAGTTCTGGGGGATGTAGGTGATCCAGGGGTTGGATGCAGTTGGAGGTGTGTGAAGTAAATATGGAGTCTGTTGAACAGTTACTCAGGAGTTAGAACATTTTTTTTTGGTCTATCTTTTCTTTAGTACCTGTTTTATTTAAGTTAATTGGAACCCTCCAAAGTTTCTGATGCTTTTCCATAAACAAAAAAATCCAGGTCTCACCAGGCAGTTCTCCCAGTTTTCCAGCAATCTTTGATCCAGTGTGTCTTGGCTTTGGCTTTCCTTCCTCTCAGGTGAAATTCTTGTGTCTTGGAAAGACAGATGCTGTTGTGGAGGGCCTTTCAACACACAAATTTCATTGAATTGACATGTTTTGTTAAATATTTTTATAGGCTAGCCTTTAAATTGTCCTATCTTTATTTACTATATTTTTCTTTATAATTGGTAAGGTTTTGTTGTATCTTCCAAAATTAGTTATTCATTTCAGTAATTTATAGGGGGACTATGGACTGACTTAATATCTTAGGATAAGTACAATGACTTGGGATCCTCAAAAAATCCCAGTCATCACCAGTTGAATAATATTTTCCATTTGTATTCTTCCTAGCAGAATGAACAACGTCACATTTTTCGACATTATACTCAATCTGACAAATTTTTGCCTCCTCTATTAATCCACCTATCTTTTTGCATTCTCTTCATATCTCCCTCAAAACTTTTCTTAACTAACATTGTATCTCAACAATATTGACCTTCCTTCCTTTATTTCATGCCCTTCTGAAATATCAAATATCCTTAAATATTCAGATTCCAACCATTAAGCACATCTCTATAACAGCCATTATATCATACCCAATTATTTATATTTGTGCTATTAATTCTTCCATCTTGTTATTTGAAATAATGCAATATTCATAAAGAGCTTTTAATTCTTCTCTTTTTACCATTTTTCCTCCTGTGATCTCATCTGCTGGAGTTCTCTCACACTTGTATGCTCTCAGCCTTCTTATCACACTCTGGTTATCATCTACATTATTGCCCATGTGTTTAAATTTCCTGAACAATGAATCATGAAGAATGTTTAGAAGTGAAATTGGTCTTTGGTATCCATGCAAAATGAACAATCATTTTGTGGCCTATTTCATATCTCATTGATTATCTTTTCCACTTATGCACTTTATTTGAAAGGAAATCTGATGAATTGTAAACCAGGCTGTCACTCCCCTACCACCCATTTTGTGTCACCACTGAACATCAGATTCTCACAGTGCATATTTTAATGCAGATGTTATTATTTCCAGTCAAGCAAAGTATCCTTATCAGATCTAAAATATGCCATTGTCTTATACAGTGACCAAAAATGTGCAAAACTTTTCAGGATGTGCTCAACCTATTGTAATTTGATAATATTGTAGTTAACTAAAGTTGTTGGGGATTAAATTTGGAGCAGATATTTTTGAACATACCTCAGGCACATTTTTTTTTTCTGCAGACAGAAATGGTGAGATTTGAGGATGTCAAACTTAGAACTTCATCATATTATAGGTGATGTTAAGCCAGATGGAGATGTTCCAATTTGGGTTGCTGCTAGAATGGAGGGGGACATGGGAAATGGAAAGTTATCATTGACATTGGGGTCCAATAGGAGAGATCAGAGCCTCAAAGGAAGAAACAAGTAATTGGATTTGGATCAGTGCACGTAATTTCTGTTTGACGTGTCAGAGAGGACTAGGGGACCTAGATCTTTGGTCCAAGCTGGAAGGATTCTGAGAACTGAAGCAGTGGTGATTGTGAAGTCAGTTGTAGTAAGTACTTACATTTTATTAAGGAGCAGCTTAGGACTAGTTTTTTTTCTGAGCCAAACGAACATTGGAGCAAATGCCTGATTCAGACGTGATGAGCAATGCACTTCCAGTTGGTGCACATACTTCCTAGTCACCATTTGGGCTCTTAGGAAGCTGCACAGTGCCGTAAAAATGGCTGCTACATAGTCCAATGCAAGCC
This sequence comes from Ginglymostoma cirratum, assembly GCA_024137785.1. Taxonomy (NCBI): domain Eukaryota; kingdom Metazoa; phylum Chordata; class Chondrichthyes; order Orectolobiformes; family Ginglymostomatidae; genus Ginglymostoma; species Ginglymostoma cirratum. The sequence continues at coordinate 10,173,044 of JAHRHZ010000017.1, read as the reverse complement.
CATTGTCAATCTATATATTTTATGAAGTAATTTATGGATTTTATATGGCCTAACCTGCAGAAACTCTTGTGCCTCTTAAAACTTGACTAATGTAGTACAATTTGTTCTTTTTATCATCTTTAGGATTTGATTTTTTACAATGGTATTACCTGTTCTGATTCTTGGACAATGAAGTTGAGGACCTTTGATGTTATTTCCTTCCAGCTCATGCCAAGTTCTGAACTTGAATTTATCAGATGGTAGCTTAGAAAAGAATGGCAAACAAATTTAGAGATTCACGTTATGTTGATTAATGTTCAAATGCAATTAGTCATGGAACTTTCGTAATTTGGTATGAAAATCTAAAGAATAAAAGGAGTTAAAAAAAAAACATTATTGACAATTAAATTAAAATGGCATAGTGCTTTAACTCAAAGTTTCTCATAGGTATAATTTTTCAGAGAAGAAAATTGTCATAAGATTGTAGCTGGTGTGGTAATGATGATATATTTCAAAATATCTGCATTACACTGAGATTAGAATCTCAAGGATTAAACCTTTGCTTGATACTTCCTCAAACAACTCTTGTAAATTAGTTAATCATGGTTTCCCTTTCACAAAATCATGTTGACTCTGCCTGATTGCCTTATGACTTTTTCACTGTCATGAAATAATCTCCTTAATAAAATATTCAAGCATTTTCTCCACGCCAGATATTACGCTAATCGGATTGCAGCTTCTTGATCTCCGTCTCCTTCTTATATCAAATAGAGGAATTGCCATCTCTATTTTTCAGTCTTATGGGACCTTTACAGAATATATAGAAATTTGGAAAAATAAAACCAATATCTCAACAGCCGTTTTTTTTTAGCTCCCAAAGATAAAGTCCATTAAGACCAAGGGGATTGTTGGATTTTAATTCTAAATTTTCCTCAGTACCCTTTCTCTGGTGATTGTAATTGTTCTATTCTCCTTAAGTTCCTTTCACATTCTGATTCGCAATTATTCCTGGGGTGTTATTTCTGTCCTGTAGAATGAAATCATACTGCAGAATTGAACATTTTCCTAGTTGGCCATGAGCTTTTAAATCTGTTTCTAGTTTCTTCCAGGAGGAAGATGCTAGTAGGTGGGAAGTATTTGGAGCCATGGTATTTAGTTGCAAATATACCTAAACAGGACAGGATTCTTTTTATCTTTTTATGTTTGAGTTCAGCACTGCATTTTCTGAAAAGTCGTCCGATGTGATGAAACAAATCTTAAAAAAAAGTTTCAGATGCTGGCAAAGCAAGTATTAATTTTTTCCTTTAAAACTCGAGCTAAATATCATTTGGCCATTGCAGAACACACCCATTTTAATTTCTAGTGATTTCAGTACACATAAAAAAGCAGGAAGGTTTTACAGCAAAACAGCAACCTGCTTTACTAGTTTATCACTTGGTTATGAAAGTGGCACTCTGATACATGTCACAAGCTGGAAAATATTTTGTTTACCTTATATCTCCAATCCTTCTTTCATTGCAAATTTTTCTGTCCCCTATTTTAATGATCCTAACCGATTATTTTACATGGTCTTCTACTTGCTGTATACTCACTTTGTTGAAATTGAAATTATTGCACCTTTCCCAGCTCTGATTTAATCCTTCCTGTGAGAGGGAGGATACTAACTGTCTTAATAATCTTGTTATTTCTATTGTATATACATAGATAACACAAAGATAAATTATGCTTCTGGATTATTTCTGGAGGTGCATGGGTACATGGTCGATAATCTGTATCTGATAGGTCACCATTGAGGGTCAGTGCTGGAGCCTCAACTACTTTGTTCTATATTGATGACTTGGATGAAGAGACCATGTGTATTGTAGCAAAATTTGCTGATGACATGAGGATAGATAGGAAAGCAAGTTGTGAAGATGGCACTAAGAATCAGCAAAGATACATGGACAAGTTAAGAGAGTCAGCAAAAATTTGGCAGTTGCAGAATAATGTGGGAAAATGTGAATTTGTAGAATGGAAAACCCAAGTGTTATTTAATTAGAGAGACAGTACAGAATGCTACAAATAGAAGCATGTGAATTTCTTACTTCATGAATCTTAAAAAATTAGGAAACAGATACAGCAAGAAATTTGGAAGGAAAATGGAATGTTCTTTGTTATTACAAGGAGATGGAATATGAAGGTAGGGGACTGTTGTTACAGTGCTACAGGGCATGGTGAACTAACACCTTAGTAAGTGTATAGATCTGGTCTCCTAATTTAAGAAAGAATATAATTGTAATGGAGGCAGTTTAGACAAGGGGTTGATTTCTGCAATGAAAGGATGAGAAACATTTGTGCAGGTTTGGATATTAGAAGAATGAAAGGTGATCTTATTGAAACATAAGGTTCTGAGGGGCTTGACAGGCTAGAAACTGAGAAAAGATTTCCCCTCCTGACAGGCACAGTCTCAAAAGAATAGATCTCTAATTTAAGGTGGGAATAAGATGGGATTTCTTGTGAAAAGGTTGCCCCTTAGGTCCCTTTTAAACCTTTACCCTCTCACCTTAAACCTATGCCCTCTAGTTTTGGACTCTCTTACCTGGTGAAAAAACCTTGACTATTCACCCTATCCATGCCCCTCAAGATTTTATAAACCTCTATAAGGTCATCCCTCAGCTTCCAACACACCAGAGAAAATAGCCCAAGCCTATTCAGCCTCTCCCTATTGCTCAAACACTCCAACCCTGGTAATATCCTCGTCAATCTTTTCTGAACTCCTTCAAGCTTCACTACCAGGAGAACAGAATTGCATGCATTATTCCAGTCCTGGCCTAACCAATGTCCTGTACAGCCACAACATGAGCTCCCAACTCCTATACTCAATGTACTGACCAATAAAGGCAAGCATACAAAACACATTCTTCACTGTCCTGTCTACCTGGAACTCCACTTTCCAGGAACAATGAACCTGCACTCCAAGGTCTCTTTGTTCGGCAACACTCCCCAGGATTTTACTGTTAAGTGATGAGTCGGACCCTGATTTGCCTTACCAAAATGCAGCACTTCACATTTATCTAGATTAAACTCCATCTGTCACTCCTTGGCCCAGGGGACCATCTGATAAAGGTTGTATTCTGAGGTAACCTTCTTCACTGTCCAGGACACCACCAATTTTGGTGTCATCTGCAAATTTACTAACCATACCTCCTGTATTGACATCCAAATCATTTATATAGATGACAAAAAGCAGTGGACTCAGCACTGATCCCAGCGGCACTCCGCTGGTCGCAGGCCTCTGGTCTGAAAAGCATCCCTTCACCACCACCTTCTGTCTCCTACCTTCGAGCCAATTTTGTATCCAAATGGCTAGTTCTCCTTGTATTACATGTAATCTAACCTTGTTAACCAGTCTACCACATGGAACCTTGTCAAATGTTAAGGACGGGGAATGCCCAAACTCCTCTGATATTTAAACCGACACAAGGCTCAATCTGTTATTACAGGAGTGGAGGTTCTCTTCTAACAGGTACCCTCAAAACACACAGAGAAGCTCGCCTCTCCCCTTGTAATCTGTTAAATTAATGGTTAAAGGAAGGGAAATCCCTGATCCGTTTTTTAAATAACATGTAACAATTTATGTATTTAACCTTAACAGCGAACAAATTAAAAGAGATACTAACAAACTAAATAATTGCCCCCCTTTATGCTAACTACTCCCTAACTAAACTAAATTCTACTGGAATACTGTTCAAATGAACACAAGTCCCGCTTAATAAATCCAATCGATAAGAACAAAATAAATTAAAATTTAATCTCTCCAAATTCACAGAGACTGTCTTTTGGCACCTCCTGCTTTTTCCAGCCTTTCTCCTGATGATCTTCCTTTACAGAGGACTTTCTATGATTGTTTCTGTGAGGACCTTTAGCTAAACTACTATGGTACATTTTAATTAGATGGGCTTTCTCTGAGACCAAAAGGTATTGTCTTATGGCAGTTGACTCCCTCCGTCAATTTTCAAAAAACACTTTCTTAAGTACCACCAATGATGCAACAAATTCTCACAATGTTATTGGGTTCAGGCTGTCAACACAATCAGATTTAAATTTGATAGATTTTTAGTTTATAAGGGCTTAGCTGATTGGCTAAATTTGAACTTGTCATCGAAATGTCAAAACAAGTCTGAGGTTTTGCCTTTCACCCATAAGGCCCTTTTGCTACAAAAGTACTTTCTGTAATTGCGCCCTTCGGTTACTCATAGACCTACATTTTAAAAATCTCTATGCACAGGCAAAACACAAATCATTTGAAGGGACCACAACACTGCTTTTCCCTACTGTCATTTTTACTAACAAATTCTAACTTCCTGCCTTCCAATTCATAAATACTTTCCAACTTCGCAACACAAATGCCTTACTGAAGCCCATATAGACAATGTCCACCACTCTGCCTTCATCAATCCTCTTTGTTATTTCTTCAAAAAAGCCAATCAAGTTAGTGAGACATGATTTCCCATGCACAAAGCCATGTTGACCATTCCTAATCCTTGCCTTTCTAAATGCATGTAAATCCTGTCCCTCGGAATCTCCTCCAACAACTGGGCCACTACTGATGTCAGGCTCACTAGTCTATAGTTCCCCAGATTTTCCTTACCACCTTTCTTAAATAATGGCACCACATTAGCTACCCTTCAGTCTTCCGGCATCTCACCCTTGGCCAGAAGAAACCAAGATAAGCTGATGTTAAAATGTGTTTGAAGTCTGTCTTTTGGGTCAAGAGGAACAAGAGTGCTCCTATAAGTAAACCTTTGTCTTTATATAATACCTAGCAGGATTCCCTTCCTTAACCAATCATAGAATCCCTACGGTGTGGAAACAGGCCCTTTGGCCCAACAAGTCCACACTGACCCTCTGGCATCTCATCCAGACCCATCTGTCTATATCCCACCTAATCTACGCATCCCTAAACACTGTGGGTAATTTAGCATGGCCAATCCACCTGGCCTGCACATCTTTGGACTGTGGGAGGAAACCAGAGCCCCCAGAGGAAACCCACACAGACATGGGGAGAATGTGCAAACTCCACACAGACAGTCGCCCGAGAGTGGAATTGAACCCGCGTCCCTGGTGCTACGAGACAGCAGTGTTAACCACTGAGCCACTGTGCTGCCCCAAATAGCACTACCGTTCCCTTGGATTTATGGAAGTTGCACCACAATAATGTACAATGATTCCAGTCGGGTTTCAGCAAAAGTCTTTCCGACAGCATCGTAATGAGGCCTGAGAAATAGAATTGCCTGTCTCACATCACCATCATAAGTGGGTTCTTACTGGCTCCAGGCCCTGTGCATTGTAATTCATGATGAGCTAAAATTGGGGCTCTCGCTGAAATCCTACCCACATCGTTCTCATTACAAGCATAGCCCTTCTTTTTGCTGAACATTATTTGAAGCAATATTCAATGTGACCTTCTAATACAATTCCTTTTTTAATGTGTTGCTAGTTTCACCTGCAAGTTTTATTATCAAATACAACCATATTTCCGAAAGCAGATTTTAAAATTTCAGTAGGTAGCCTGTTTCCAAAATAAAGTCCAAGTCCTTAACGGAAAATGCCATTTTGGTCTGACTTTCATATACAATATTATAATCACAACTGTACTTTAGTGATAAAATTAATAACCAGAAAATACAGCTGGAACTTCTTAAATATCCAAGTGAACTTCAGAATCATGATATAAACTTCAGTTGAGAGGGGAACACAAAATTAGGTTTAACAAATGTTAAATTTCCATAGGTTTTTCACAGTAAAATCTGTCCATGGAAGTGTTGGTCAGAATGTTGTGGAGATGAAGTCCCACCTTCGTACTGAGGATCCCTCCTTCAATTTGTGCAGCATTGCTGATATGCTGAATGGGAAAGATTTTGAACAGATCTCGCAACTCCAGATTAGATGCTGTGCCATCAACAGCAGAACTTTACTCAATGACAATCTTTAACCTCACTCTAGCATTACCACTGAACTAGAGAATCAACTCTAACCTAATCAGGAGAGCAGGAGGCCATGCCAGAAGCAGCATTAAGCATCAATCTAAAAATTAGGTGTCAACCTGATGAAGCTACAACAACACAGGATTAATTGCATTCCAAGAATCATAAGCAGCAAGTGATTGACAGAGCTAAGCAATTGCACAACTAACATTTCAGATTGAAGCTTTGCAGTCCTACCAAACTGCCGATGAAGTCAATTAAAATAATTCACTGGTAGAGGAGACTTCACAAATATTTCATCTTCAGTGAAAGGGTTGCACAGCATTTCATTGCAACTGATGAGGCAAAAACATTTCCAGGTAACCTCACCAGATGTGCTGTGTAGATGATCCATCTCGAACTCCTCTGGGGGTCCCATCATCACATATGCCATTCCTCAACCAATTTGATTCATTCCACTTGATGCCAAGAATGGCTGAAGACACTGAATACTGAAAAGGCTGTGGGCCCTACCACCATTACAGCAATAGTGCAGAAGAATTATGGTCCGGGATTGGCATGCCCTTAGCCAACCTGTCCTGATGTGGTTACAACACTAGAATCTATGTAGCAATGAGGGAAAATGCCCAAGTATGTCCTGTCCTCAAAAGTATGCCAAAAGCAAGCCAACCAATTACCACCCCACCACTCTAACCTTAATCACTAACAAAGTAAATAAGATGTCATTGACAGTGCTATGACGCAGCACTTACTCAACAATAATCTACTCACTGAAGCTCAATTTGGATTTCTCTATGATTACTCCGCTTGTGACTGCAATACAGTCTTGTTTCAAATATGGACAAAAAAGAGTTGAATTGAGAGGGGAAGGAAGGTTGACTATCCTTAACATCAATGCAGTATTGACTGAGTGAGGAGGGGCCCTAGGAAAATTGAAATCAACCAGAATGAAGGAGAAAAACCTCCACTGTTTGGAGTTATACCTAGCACAAAGGAAGATGGTTAAGGTAATTGGAGGTCAAACATCTCAGTTCAAGGACAGTGCGTCAGTAGTTCCTCAAGATAGTGTCCTAAGCCCAATTGTCTTCAGCTGATTCATTGACCTTCCCTCCATCATTAGGTTAGAAATGGGGATGTTCAATGATGATTGCACAATGTTCAGCATCATTCCAGACTCCCCACACTGAAACAGACAATGTTCAATGCAGCAAGACCTGGACAACATTTAGGCTTGGGCTGATAAGTAGCAAGTAACATTATGCTACACAGATGCTGGGCAAAGACATCTCCAGCAAGAGAGATTCCAATCATTGCCACTTGATTCTCCCACTATTCACATGCTGGTAACTACCATTGACCAGAAACCAAACTGGACCAGTATATAAATACTGTGGATACAAGGTCAGATCAGGGTCTGCAAACTCTGTGGCTGATAATTCATCTCCAGATTCTTCAAAGTGAGTTCACCATCTACAAGGCACAAATCAGGATGGAATGTGCAACACTTGCCTGAATGCAACTCCAGCAGCACTCAGGAAGCTTGACACCATCTAGGAAAAAAGCACCCCATCCATCACATTCAACATTCACTCACTCCACCAGCGATGCTTACTGGTAGCAATGTGTGCCATTTACAAGGTGCATTGCAACAACTCACCAAGGTACCTTCAACAACAACTTCCAAATGCACATCTTCTACCTCCTTGAAGGACAAGGGCAGCAGATACATGGAAGCACACCATTTACAAGCTCCCTTCCAGGACACATACCACCCTGAGTTGGAACTTTAACAATGTTCCTTATTTGTTGCTTGGTCAAACTCCTGCAACTTCCTTCCTAACAACAGTGTGGTTGTTTCAATGTACCTTGTCAAGGGCTTCAGCCTTTCAGCAGCTTACCATTGCCACCTCAAGGTCAATTAGAATGCCCACATCATAAATAAATAAAATAACTTATGATATCCAGTGAACAAAATACAGCTATTAGAAAAGTCAAATTTAGAACGTATTATTTGCCACGTAATTTTTGAAAATAGCATTTCTGAACACATGCTGTGTCAACTGTACTTTTTAAATCATGTTGAACAATCATGTTTGTGAACCAAGCTACTGGGAAAACAAAGGTCTGTTGAATGTCTGTTATCCTAATAAAAAGTGCACATTCCCTTTCCTTAGAAGCCTATACTATCTAAGTAGGTTTAGGGAATTTCTTTGTCATAATTTGGGGAGCATCAGCTTAGAAACTAGAACAGCACACAAAGTGTATTTGCAGTTTGACCAGTTAGAACCAATCCTTCATGTTGGATACACCATTCTTTATATCCCAGCCATGTATGTGGGTGTCACTGAATGGAAATGAGGTATTTTGCTCAAGGAGAAAGGTAAATTTGGAGAAGCTGTTATCTTTTCCATCTCGAATGGTCAGCTTCAATGTGACATTAGCATATGTCTAGAAACATCACTCATCCATTCTTTGGTTAAAAAATGTATAGCTTAAAAAATACTTTAAAAAGAAACAATTATGCACAAGAAGCGCTAAGAGTCAATGTGGTATATGTTATTTCTATAAATTGTTTCAGAACATTGTATTCTTCACTCTGTTCCATTACCCTACTGCACTTTGCATGGTATGATCTGCCCATACTGCAAGCAAAACCAAACTTTACACTGTACTTAGGTACATGTGACAATAATAAATCAAATCAAAAATGAATGTTCTTTTGGCCAGACTGCAAAATTCAATCTCGCAATTTATGTTAAATATACTTTTTGTATGATCACATTTATGTTCAAATATCATTCATACGTATAGATCATAGCTTGGCTGAGAGCCCAGACCTCCATTACACTGTTGAAACAACCACAGCCCCAAACTGATTAGCAGCTCCCATTCTCTCATTTCTGCAATCAATTTCACTCTGTTTATATCCACAAGATTATTGGCTTTCACCTTTAATTAGGCTGCAGTAAAAGTGAGTTTTTCTTAAAAAAAGAGAAAGTAGAATATTATCAATGAATAATCTTTCTTTATAAGCTTTTTATTCACGCTTTACTTCCACTATGGAAGATTGGCTGGTAAACAGGAAACAAAAAGTGATCATAAATGGGTCTTTTTCTGCCTGGCAGGATGTAACAAGTGGTGTGCCATAGGGATCAATCCTTAACTGTTTACAATGCATATAAAAATTACTTAGATGAAGAGACAGAAGGTATGGTGGCTAAATTAGCTGATGACACAAAGGTGGGTAAGAATGACAATTGTGAAAAGGACATAAAGAAGTTACAAAAAGATACTGATATGTTATGTGAATGCATGAAGATCTTCCAAATGAACTATAATGTGGGAAAGTGTAAAGTTTTCTATTTTGGCAGGAAGAATAAAAAAAGAAGCGCATTATCTAAATGTTGATTGATTGCAGATCTCCAAGATGCAGAGGGATCCAGGTGTCCTCGTGCGGAATCACAGAAAGCTAGTATGCAGGTACAGCATGTAAAAGCAAATCTACTAGAATGTTATCACTATGAATAAAAAGGTAGGAAGGTTATGGGGTTTCGATTATACAGGCTACTGGTGAGACTACACCTGGGAAACTGTGTTGACCATCCTATTTGAGGAAGGGTGTAATTGCATTGGAAACAGACCAGAGTGTGTTTACCAAAGTAATACTTGGAATGTACAAGTTATCTCACGAGGAAAGGTTAGACAGGTTAGGCTTATACCTGCTGGAGTTTAAAAGATTAAGAGGAGACTTGTTCGCAATATACAAGACCCTGAGGGATCTTGACAGACAATGTCTCCTCTTCTAAGACAATCTAGAACTTAGATCACTGTTTAACATTCAGAAGTTGCCCATTTAAAAAAACAGATGAGAATAATTGTTTTTAGTAGTGGTCAAAGTCTTTGAGACTCTCTCTGAAAAGGTGGTGGAAGCACAGTCTTTTCAGACTTTTCAGCCTTTGCATATTTTTCAAGGCAGAAGTGCATAGATTCTTATTAAGGGGTGAAAGGTTATCAAGCATAGGCAGAATGTGAATGTGAGGTTACAATCAAATCAGCCCTGATCTTATTGAATGATGGAATAGGTTTGAGGCTCTTGGTTCATATGTTTATACAGTGTTCACTGCTTCTATACAGTTTATAGTGGGTGGATGAACATGGGAGTGCATAGCTCGGCATGGAGGTTATGAGAGTATAGGCCATATAATTTGGGTGTAGGGCACAACTTGACATGTGGGATATGAGAATACATAAGGATTGTTTGGCAAGGCCATAACCTGGCATTGAGTTATGAGGGGAGGGGAGAGTCATATATCAACAAACTGGGACTTAGGAAGACCTTTTGAACTTGCATTGCAAAAGGTTCCGTCATCTAAATTATGGTTTCTGACACCTCTGAGATTCTGTGAACCATTATATTTCTAAAATAAACAGTATAATGCTATGAAAATCACAGAGGACTAGTACATGCCTCTTCCTGCGATTGAGCTGGTCAGGATAGCATTACCAGGTGTGGGCTTGCAACCCAAATCATCTTGCATCCTTAAAAAGGAAATCCTACAAATCAGAAATTCCAGGAATGGGATCAGGAATCCCAGAGTTTTGGCCTTGCTCGACATTTATAAAGGGGTTACAAGTCACTCCAATTCTCTGAAAACCAAAGCTATTAATGTAGCCTTTCTTGCAGGTAAACATTTTGCTGACCTGTATTGTATAGCCCATTCACTCCGAGGCTTATGATGTTTGGTAAACACCAAATAGTTCCTTGGTGACTAGTAAAACGAAGAATTATAGAGTCATATGGCACAAAAACAGACCCTTTGGTCTAACAGTCCACACTGAACATAATCTTAAACTAAACTTTTCCCACCTGCCTGCTGCTGGCTCATATCTCTCCAAACCTTTCCTATTCATATACTTATCTAAGCATCTTTTAAACGTTGTATCTGTGCCCATATCCATCACTTCCTCAGGATGTTCATTCCACATGTGAACCACCCTCTGTGTAAAACATTTGCCCCTCATGTCTTTTTTAAATCTCTCCCCTCTTACCTTAAAAGTATGCCCGTTAGTGTTGAAATCTCCCAACCTAGAGGAGACGCTTACCATTAATTTTATCTATACCCCTCATTATTTTAAAAACTTCTATAAAACTTCTTCTTTCAACCTCCTACACTCCAATGGAAAAAAGTCCCAGCCTGTCCAGCCTTTCTGTATAATTCAAACCTTACATACTCGGCAACATCCTGGTTTATCTCTTCTGAAGATCTTCTTTTTGAAGAGAGGTTGAGTAGATTAGGATTATTTACATTAGAAAGATGAAGGTTGAGGGAGGACCTGATTGAGGTCTACAAAATCATGAGAGGTATAGACAAGGTAGATAGCAAGAAGCTTTTTCCCTGAGTGGGGGACTCAATTACTAGGGGTCATGATTTCAAGGTGAGAGGGGAAAAGTTTAAGGGAGATATGCGTGGAAAGTTCTTTATGCAGAGGATGGTGGTTGCCTGGAACACGTTGCCAGCAGGGGTGGTAGAGACGGGCATGACTGCGTCATTCAAGATGCATCTGGACAGATACATGAATGGGCAGGGAGCAGAGGGATACAGATCCTTGGAAAATAGGCGACAGGTTTAGATAGAGGATCTGGATCGGCGCAGGCTTGAAGGGCCGAAGGGCCTGTTCCTGTGCTGTAATTTTCTTTGGTTTTTTTTGTTCTTTGTTCTTGAACCCTCTCCAGCTTAATAATATCCTTCCTATAGTTTTTTCACCTGTTTCCTTGTCATATATTTGTCAGGACACTAAAAGCCAGTGTTCTTACATCAATATACAATGATATCGCTGTAGTGTTTACAAAGCAATACAGTATTTAGCCTTGATCATGTGCTGTTGCCTGAAATGAAGAGACTGTACAAAGTAACAACACTGGACTGCTTGAAGTTAATTTCTGAACAACAGTACTTACATTTTGCTGAATTGATAGTTCTATGATCTGTAGTGCTTTAATTTGGCCTTCCCAAATTCAAAGAGTCAACTGTGCATTTACACTTAGTTACTGCTTGCCTAATAAAGTGGTCATATGGAATATTAAACAGTTCTGCTTTGGGTTCAAATACAACAAGCCCTGTAGCAAAGGCATTACTAGGTAGTTATATAATTTAGGCTGGGCATAAGATGCACCTCATCTGTTTGTTGTTAGCTTTGCCTTAAAAAATAAAACAATGTTAGTAAAAACTCTCGCTGGATTGAATCACCTAGTATATGCTGCCTTAGCTGACATGAGGAAATTTTTCTTTCAGAAATTTTGAAAATTTGAAAATTAATTCATAACCTTTATTTGTGTTAATAGATTCCAAGCCAGTTGGTAACATAGAAACAAGGCACATGCATTTCCTTTGTGGAGAGAGTTTATTGATTTGTTCAGTCTTAACCCTTTCAACCCATCACCAGTGTCATAGCTGCTCCCTCTATTTATGTGCCCAATGACAACTAACGTCCATTATCTGTTTCTCTTAACATTAACAGAGGCATTAAAACCATACAATATGATCAACAAGACATTAACTATCTGAATTGAGCAATGTTCTCCTGTGCTTTCATTTCTATATAGCAGAATGACAGATATTAATCTCAAATTAGCTTTTTTTTTCACTTGGAATACAAAGTGTAAATGTTCAACAAAATTAGCAGTGCAAACTGTTAGCAGAAAAATGATGAGAACAGATTGTGATGGATCAATTATTCTTAATTATTCTCAATTATTTTAACACTTTGTTAAGGAAGGTTCATTAAGCTTTGCCTTCAGCTAATTGTTTCAATACTGGCATCATATGTTGGAACATTTGTGCTCATCTGACTTTTCAACAGAAATTACAACAACCGCAGCATTAGTTATAAACTACTAAAATCATTAGGTCAAGACATTCAAACAAATCTAACAACTTCAAAATTCAAAATCTCCCCTCCCCCGACCACATCCCAAAACCAGCCCAGTTCGTCCCCGCCTCCCTAGCCTGATTGTCCTTTCTCCCACCTATCCAGTCCTCCCACCCCCAGCCCCACTCCCACCCCCACCTCCTACCTACCAGCCTCATCCCCGCCCCCTTGATCTGTCCGTCTCCCCTGGACTGACCAACCCCCACCCTAACTCCCCACCTACACTCACCTTTACTGGCTCCATCCCTGCCTCTTTGACCTGTCTGTCTCCTCTCCACATATCTGCTCCCTTATCCATCTTGCATCTGCCTCTGCGCCTCTCTCTATTTATTTCAGAATCCCCTTTCCCTTCCCCATTTCTGAAGAAGGGTCCAGACCCAAAATGTTAGCTTTCCTGCTCGTCTGATGCTGCTTGGCCTGCTGTGTTCATCCAGCTCTACACCTTGTTATCTAACAACTTCCTTTTATGTTCCTTTTATGTTCAGCCTGGAGTCCGGTTACTAGTGGTGTGCCCACAAGGATCTGTTTTGGGACCACTGCTGTTTGTCATTTTTATAAATGACTTGGATGCAGGCATAGGTGGATGGGTTAGTAAGTTTGCGGATGACACTAAAGTCGGTGGAGTGGTGGACAGTGTGGAAGAATGTTGCAGGGAGACTTGGATAAACTGCAGAACTGGGCTGAAAGGTGGCAAATGGAGTTCAATGCAGACAAATGTGAGGTGATGCACTTTGGGAAGAATAATAGGAAGGCAGAATATTGGGTCAATGGAAAGATTCTTGGTAGTGTGGATGTGCAGAGGGATCTCGGTGTCCAGGTACATAGATTCCTGAAAGTTGCCACCCAGGTTGATAGTGCTGTTAAGAAGGCATACGGTGTGTTAGGTTTCATTGGTAGAGGGATTGAGTTCCGGAGCCGTGATGTCATGCTGCAGCTGTACAAAACGCTAGTGCGGCCTCACTTGGAATATTGCCTAAAGTTCTGGTCCCCCCATTACAGGAAGGATGTGGAAGCATTGGAAAAGGTGCAGAGGAGATTTATCAGGATGAGTGAAGGTCTTATGAGGAAAGACTGAGGGACTTGGGTCTGTTCTCATTGGAGAGAAGAAGGCTAAGAGGGGATTTAATAGAGACCTACAAAATGATCAGAGGATTAGATAGGGTGGACAGTGAGAGTCTTTTTCCCAGGATGATGACGTCGGCCAGTACGAGGGGGCATAGCTGCAAATTGAGGGGTGATAGATTTAAGACAGATGTCAGAGGCAGGTTCTTTACTCAGAGAGTGGTAAGGGCGTGGAATGCCCTGCCTGCCAATGTAGTTAACTCAGCCACATTAGGGGCATTTAAACAGTCCTTGGATAAGCATATCGATGATGATGGGATAGTGTAGGGGGATGGGCTTAGATTAGTTCACAGGTCGGCACAACATCGAGGGCCGAAGGGCCTGTTCTGCGCTGTATTGTTCTATGTTCTACGTTCTATGTTTACAATTTAGCAATGCTAATTGGATGAAAATGCAAATTTCTTCTATTTCAAACAACAAAGTTCTTATTACTAATGATACCTAAAGAATAGCTCCTAGATCAGCATTATTATTCTGTATAAAAGCCAAAAGGGTGAAATGGAAGACAAAATTAGATTTGAAAAAAACTGTCATAAAATGGGCAGAGATATTCAAAAATTCAGAATTTATACAAACTTTGAAAAGAAAAGCTGCAGTAGAATGGAAGCAAGTACAGCTACAATGTTTAAAAGACATTTAGATAAGAACATGAATAAAACTGTTTGGAGGGATATGGGCCAAACACAGGCAGGTGGAACTAGTTTAGTTTGGGATTATGGTTGTCATGAACTGGTTTGACTGAAGGGGATGTTTCCATGTTGTATGACTAGATGACTCTAAAATGCGTTTCACTGGCTGTTAGTATTAAAACCTAACCTACTGGATTGAGGTCTGACTTATGCTGGTTCATTACAAACAAGAAGTAAATATGGAATTCAATTTAAAAAACTGAAATGAAGAATATGAAACTGTAATTTCAAGTCAGTGAAAATGGGAACTTATATTTTGAGAGACAGGACTAATATATGTATATAAGATCTTTAATAGTAAAATACATTTGTGTGTTTTTAAATGCATGCTAAAAGAAATTTCAACCAAAATTTTCTTTTGGTTTTTAAGTCTGAGAAGCATTATGAATGATAGGTTTGAACTGCTTTCTGTTGTTTGCTGAAAGGAAGGCATTTGTATATGAGCCTTTATGTGTGAATGATACAAATACATACATGGATGCCACCAATATGAGAGTAGATGCACAGCTTGCTTCAATGCAGTAACGGGTGATTCCTCAGAAGATTGAGAACAGAGTCTAGTTCTTCAGTGTGATTAAGATGCTCAGAGTTGTAGACCAGTGGGGAAAAAAGGATTGGAAACCTACACGTAAGTCACTGACTCAGCTCATTATGAATTTAGTGTTCATTGTGTGCTCAACCCATCATGCATGCCTCTAGTGCTCTCAGAGCACCATGAAACAAGTACTTGTAGTATTGATTCATTTTGCCATAGAATCAAGCTCTCCTTGTCAGCAAAGTCAGACCATTTTTATGCAGACATGCGTAAGCTGTGCACTGTGTACCAGAATTTGTTTGCCTAATTTGGAATCCCAGAAATCTTTGAACTCTGCTTGAGCAAAGGACACTTTACAGAAAGTAGCCACTTATTTTCTGTCACAATAATGAGGTTTTAGATATAGCCTTTATTCCTAAAGAGCAGGCCAACAAAGAACAACCTATGCTTAATACTCATCCTCTTCACATCTCATAAATGACTATATTTCTGAAACCGTGATATCATTCCCTACTTCCCTTAGCTTATGTATGTCTTCTCATAACCCTTCATGCTGTCAATAACTCACTAAGACACTTTCCCCAGTCAATCTATTCTCCATTAAAACTTCTCAACTCTCCTTTATCCTGTGTATTTTTGACCTCTCTAACTTTGCAATTCCTTTGCATGTTCTGATTTGCATTAGCTTTCCATCCAGAGTTTGCCAGATTTATTTAAAACAAGCAAAGAAAGTAAAACTGGCAGCCTGTTGAATCTCAACTTGTTAGCATATGTAATTCTCACATGGCATCATACAGCTGCTGTCTGATGGATAACTAATGTTGTTTCTTCCTGACCTGAAAGATCATTCTAAACATTTATTTCACTTTCACTGAAAAATTTCATCCTGGTACCGCTTTAAATTTATTATACACTACATTTCAGTTATGTCCTCTGGCTCTAATTAATTGTTTTGTAAAACAACAAAATAGAAGTCACAGATGTTAGAAAGTGATTCAACAACTTAGAGCTCATTTCTCAACCTTCATCTTGGAACATGTCTCCTGACTACCTTCAGTACATGTTTAACTGATTCATAGTTTTATTTCAGACATCTAGCTATCCACCTCATTGGTTTTTATTTGGCTAGGATAGTGATCACTGGAGGTATGAACAGAAGAACTTGAAGATCTGCACAAGCTTTGATATCTGATTTCCTTGTTCACTATAATAATCATGCTTATTTCTGACAGTTGAATGTATTTGTGAATCAGTGGATTGGAAAGAAGAATCTTAAGCAAGCAACTGTACAGAATGAGTGATCATAAAGCATAAAAAAGTACATTCTTGTTTGTCCTATTTAGACTGATTGGGCTCGAAAGGGAAGACTGTGTGCTTTTCTGTCTGTCACTTTATGCTACATTGATGGATAGTATTAACATGATTGGAGTATTTAATGGCCAGAATTATAACTGGCAACAGAAGTGGGATGGCCAGAGGTGTGGATTCACCCCACCAAAATAATGGCTTGTTAGAATGTTGGCATGATTCAATGACTTAGCACCAGCCTTCATTGGGGTCCACTCAGAGGCATGCAAGAGAACTCTGGCAATATTGGAATTGAAATTTGGAAGGAAACAATCAATTCTGATATTAATACAGTGTTCTGCCTTTAACAGCCAGAGAACAGATTTCCTAAACTGACTCAAATTCACCAGCATCAGTAAGGCAACAGCACAAGGATTCATTGCAATTTGAAACTGACAGACTGGAAAGCCTGTAAATTTGTAAATAGCACAAATGTTATTCTGAAAGGCTGAATGGCTCTTGTTATCAGGACTTGCTCCCAGTGTGTTTCCACTGCTCGACAAGAGTTTTTCAACATGTTGGAAATTACCTCATGCAGTATTTTGCTCACCTTTTTCAACCTTTGTGCAGCATGGGAGAAGCTTATACAGCTATACTCATGACTTCTGAAGATCAGCAACACTCACGGCAGCAAGAGCAAAACCAAAAAGTGCCAGCAGACCTGCCCTGGCTACATACGGCTGCGCAGGATGGAAGGAATGGAAACAGAACACTATCTCAAAGGAAACCCTCAGCATAGCGCTTCTAGGTGAAGGATCAACATTCTGAACATAACTGAGCAATAGCACCTCATGAGGCTCAGAGTTTCATATCAGACCATGTTGACCTTTGCTTCTCCTGGAACAAGGCCTTCTTCGTAGATCATATAAGCCCTACAGTGTAGGGGAAGGCCTTTCGGCCCAACAAGTCTGCACTGACCTTCAGAGTATCCCATCCAGACCCATCTCAAATAACTCACCTAATCGACAGATCCCTGAACACTACAGGCAATTTAGCATGACCAATCCACCTAGCCTGCACATCTTTGGACTGTGGGAGGAAACCAGAGCACCTGGAGGAAACCCACGAGGAAGTGTGGAGAATGTGCAAATTCCACATAGACAGTCACCTGAGGGTGGAATTGAACTCAGGTCCCTGGCGCTGTGAGGCAGCAGTGCTAACCACTGAGCCACCACTCTTCCTTGTGGACCACATGGGTTGATGTATTTTTTCTCCTAATTTTCATTGCAAAACCACTCAACAAATCTTACTTTTTACTCTTGTCACTTCCGTTGTTGAACAAATAAACAGGAAGAAAGAACAGCATATCTACACGAGAAGGCAACTACTCACAGGAGACAGTATTCCTGAATCATGGTTTTGTTTTGAAGTTTCTTTGGTTCGGCAGGCAACTGGCAATGAAATGCATGGTTCAGTCACGTTCGACCACTGTGAAGATTGCGTTTTAGGTAAGCTACCAGAGCTTATATTCACACCTGACGAACTTGAAATACAACAGCAGTTTGTTAAAGGCTTATAGTTGATAATTACTTTCTACACATTTGATTCTACTTACGTATCTGACAAAATTCGGAATTATTTAGTTCACCTTGCAAAGAACTGTATTCCAAAGATAATCAGATTATAATAGGTGTGATTTTAACTCTGTGTAAATGGATGGGTTTTGAATGATGAAACTTTAAGCTGTCTCACCCATTTAGGTCAATGTTAAGAGAACTCATGGCACTATAATCTTGACGAAAGTATCCAAAGGGTCTTGAATTGTAAAATGCTGTATTTTGCAAACCCATACAACAAAAGGTCCACAATTGAGCATGAACTGTACTAAATCTAACTTCCTGGATTTCACAGATCGCCTGTGTTCAGGACTGTGCAACTCTGCACCATAAGACCCAATTGAAGTGATGCTGTTTTGTAATTCAAGCACGAATGATTTCTGTTAAAATTGCTCACTATTTCTGAATCTTCCTGGAATGCAAAAGAAATATTGTTTCTGCTTTGCTCAATTATCATGCATCTTCTTCAACTTCTCTTTCCCAACATCTCCATCCCCATCTCTAGCTTATGTGAAGAGCTCATGGATTTCCTTGTCATTCAATGGTCCTGCTGTATCCCACCCATTTCCCTTGTTCGCTAAGCTAAACCTCCCCTGAGGATTCTCCCTGCCAAAGCTCTTTTTCTAATTTCTCTTCCCTCATCTGTTCTCAGCTTATGCTGCCCAGAAGACCCATTCTATGCTCTCTCATTTTAATTCCCTGTCAACTCCCATCCTAGTATGCATGGTAGCTGACATTGAACACATCTCATTTTCTACTGGCACTATTATTCTCAAATTTCTGCCATTATTTCCCTCCTGAAGTAAAACCATGCTCGATGCCTCTCTGAGATAACAAGCATGGGGCTGGATGAACACAGCAGGTCAAGCAGCATCATAGGAGCAGGAAAGCTTGACGTTTCGGGCCTGAACCCTTCATCAGAAATGAGGGAGGGGAAGAGGGTTCTGAAATAAATAGGGAGAGAGGGGGAGGCGGATAGAGGATGGATAGAGGAGAGGATAGGTGGAGAGGAGGCAGACAAGTCGCAGAGGCGGGGATGGAGCCAGTAAAGGTGAGTGTAGGTAGGGGGGTAGGGAGGAGATAGGTCAGTCCAGGGAGGACGGACAGGTCAAGGGGCCGGGATGATGTTAGTAGATAGGAGATGGGGGTGTGGCTTGAGGTGAGAGGAAAAACAGGTTAGGGAGGTGGAGATGAGCTGGGCTGGTTTTGGGATGCGGTTGGGGGAGGGGAGATTTTGAAGCTTGTGAAATCCACATTGATGCCATTGGGCTGCAGGGTTCCCAGGCTGATCATCTGAGGAATGGGAGGGGGAGTTGAAATGGTTCGCGACTGGGAGGTGCAGTTGTTTGTTGCGAACTGAGCGCAGGTGTTCTGCAAAGCGGTCCCCAAGCCTCCGCTTGGTTTCCCCGATGTAGAGGAAGCCACAACGGGTACAGCGGATGCAGTATACCACATTGGCAAATGTGCAGGTGAACATCTGCCTGATGTGGAAAGTCTTCTTGGGGCCTGGGATTGGGGTGAGGGGGGAGGTGTGGGGACAGGTGTAGCACTTCCTGCGGTTACAAGGAAAAGTGCTGGGTGTGGTGGGGCTGGAGGGGAGTGTGGAGCGGAGAAGGGAGTCGCGGAGGGAGTGGTCCCTCCGGAAGGCAGATAAGGGTGGGGAGGGAAAAATGTCTTTGGTGGTGGGGTCTGATTGCAGATGGCAGAAGTGTCGGAGGATGATGTGTTGGATCCGGAGGTTGGTGGGGTGGTATGTGAGGACGAGGGGGATTCTTTTTTGGTTATTGTTGCGGGGACGGGGCGTGAGGGATGTGTTCCGGGAAATGCGGGAGACACGGTCGAGGGCGTTCTCGACCACTGTGGGGGGGAAGTTGCGGTCCTTGAAGAATGAGGACATTTGCGATGTGCGGGAGTGGAATGTCTCATCCTGGGAGCAGATGCGGCGGAGGCGAAGGAATTGGGAATAGGGGATGGCATTTTTACAGGAGGGTGGGTGGGAGGAGGTGTATTCCAGGTAGTCAGTGGGAGTCAGTGGGCTTGAAATGGACATCTGTTTCTAGGTGGTTGCCCGAGATGGAGACAGAGAGGTCCAGGAAGGAGAGAGAAGTGTTGGAGATGGTCCAGGTGAACTTCAGGTTGGGGTGGAAGGTGTTGGTGAAGTGGATGAACTGTTCGAGCTCCTCGTGGGAGCACCAAGCGGAGGCTTGGGGACCGCTTTGCAGAACACCTGCGCTCAGTTCGCAACAAACAACTGCACCTCCCAGTCGCGAACCATTTCAACTCCCCCTCCCATTCCTCAGGTGACATGTCCATCCTGGGCCACAGTGATGCCACCCGAAGGCTGCAGGAACAGCAAATCATATTCAGCCTGGGAACCCTGAAGCCCAATGGTATCAATGTGGATTTCACAAGCTTCAAAATCTCCCCTCCCCCAACTGCATCCCAAAACCAGCCCAGCTCATCTCCACCTCCCTAACCTGTCCTTCCTCTCACCTATCCCCTCCTCCCATCTCAAGCCCCACCCCC
>JAHRHZ010000017.1:10131841-10151994 GCA_024137785.1 Ginglymostoma cirratum | reverse complement strand
CTCAAGCCACACCCCCATCTCCTATCTACTAACATCATCCCGGCCCCTTGACCTGTCCGTCCTCCCTGGACTGACCTATCTCCTCCCTACCCCCCTACCTACACTCACCTTTACTGGCTCCATCCCCGCCTCTTCGACTTGTCTGCCTCCTCTCCACCTATCCTCTCCTCTATCCATCCTCTATCCGCCTCCCCCTCTCTCCCTATTTATTTCAGAATCCTCTTCTCCTCCCCCATTTCTGATGAAGGGTTTAGGCCCGAAACGTCAAGTTTTCCTGCTCCTATGATGCTGCTTGACTTGCTGTGTTCATCCAGCCCCACGCTTGTTATCTCGGATTCTCCAGCATCTGCAGTACCTTTTACCACGATGTCTCTCTGTCTGGTTGTGAAGTACCACCCCATTTTCAACCTCTTTTTTTTTCCGTCAAACTTCATCAACATGTTGGTCTCCAAATGTCATGCCAAAAACAGGTTTCCACAGCACTGAAATAAACCCTAAGTAGAGCCATAAGTAACACCATATTTTAGTCTAGTCATGATGGTACACTACACTTTTTTTCTTTCTTGTCCACTTTGATCTCTCTCCATCCTGCTCTACTGCTTTTCTTTTTAACCTATATTAACCCCTCCATTGTCTCTGCTCTCTATTCCTGGGGAGACTCAAATTCCTCCAATTGAAAAGACTGATTGTCTTTGAACACTCCCTCCACAAATCTCATTCCGTCACCACTGATTCCACTCCCTAGTCACTGGCTTTGGCTGAAACAAGATGATTTCAAAAAATGGCTATCATACAACCATGCATCATTGAGAACAAAATTAATGTAGTAATGGGAAAATTGTAGGTTTGGTCTATGTACATAATCTGAAATGATATTCCTGACACCCCCATGGCACTGGTTTGTGCACTGTAGGTTAGAAGATTTTTTTTTTAAGATAAGGTTACAATTAATCCCCAATTCTGCTCTTAAGGCAGCCTTAGTAACCAGATATATGAGCAGATGTAATTGAGCCATGAAATAGACATGTTTCTTTAATGAGAAACAAGTTCACATTTGTGTAACATAATACTGTTATATACATATCTTACAAGCTGTATACATGTTGGTATTTCTACAAACTTACAACTTACAATTATTTCAACTAATTAATTAAGCACAATGTTAATTTTTACTTTAGACAGCTTTATATAAAAGATATTTTTGTCTAACCCAAAGTGGTCTGGCTGCAGGTTGTCTGTTAAACAGACTATTTTATAGGTCTTACCTTTCTGACATGTTGTGTCTACCTTACAGTCTGCTTGTTGACAGCATGAGCTTCAGTACCTTGAGTAAAGTCTTTAAATTGATCTGAATCCATGAGAAAGACAAAGGACTCGAGAACTGGCCAAACTGGTCCGTTACCTGGTAACATCCCAAAGCTAAAATGACAGACACATGAGATAAGGATCAGGATGCGAGTTAGGTTGCATGTCAGATGAAGGTGGGATTAAAAAAAACTGCTAATGAAGAAAACCAATATTTATAACAAAAGACAGCTAAGGAGAGCATCAGTTTAAATGCATGCAGGCTTTCAGTGTTGTGAAAAAACTCATGTGTATGATATTCAAGATAAATAAGTGTTCCTATAGTTTAATTAATGGATATCAATGCCAAGTCTGAAGGATTTCTGTTCCCCAGAATGATAAGTTCACTTTCAGAGTAGGGTGGCATAGGTTATTGTGTATCCTGCACAATTCCGAGCAACTAAAGTAGAAAATGCCTTTTAAAAGTTGCTGTTACAGACAAATCAACATATTATATATTGATTGTGATTGTATTCAATTAAAAATATCAATTTTCTTAAGTTTTCCAAATGTAATTCCAATAAATTTTAACCTATAACATTGATGATTCAAATCTGCAGTTTAAACTTCCAGTTCAATTTTGGGACAATTTACAAATGTTGTTCCATCGTTTTGTTTCGTTGGTGGGCTATGGACTTCATTGACAAGGCTAACATTTATTGCCTACCTGTAATGGCCCTGCAGAAGGCAATAGTGGACTGCCTCCTTGAACGGTTGCAGCCTATTTTGTTCACATCAAGAGTGTAATTAGGGATTATCAGAATTATTGACCAAGTGAAGAGGGATGAATAGCCATACGGTTCCAGATCAGAATGAGATGTGACTTGGGGCTGAACTTGGTAATGGTTGAATGCCCATGTGCCTGCTGACTTTGTTGTTCTAGGTGGCAGGAGTCACAGGCCTGAAAGATGACATTGAAGGAGGTTTGGCAAGCTACTGCAGTGCATCTGCAGATGGTGACTTTCTTGCCACTGTCAGTCAGTGGTGGAAGGAAACTGGCGACTAATCAAAATGGCTGCTTTGTCTTGGATGCTTGAGAATTGTTGGATCTGTATCATTTAAGCAGGTAAACGGTACTCCATCATATTCCTGTCCCTTGTAAATGGTGGATAGGCTATAGGGAGTCAGGAGGTGAATTACTCACCACAAAATACGGACAGGCTTCTGTAGACACAGCACAGTATTTATGCGACTAGTCCAGTTATGTACGATCTCTCGTCAATGTAACTGACCATTAAAAATAAATTTGGTGCAGGCATGAGAATACCAGCTAGATTGGAATTCAAGCAGATGTCAGCAACCTGGGAAAATATGGAGAGGATGTCAGGTGCAGAGGTAGGAGGACTAGAAAGCTTGCTTCTCTAGGATTTGTGACCGCATTTTAAGATTAAAAGTAAAAATGATCACATAAAACATCCTCCAGCCTTCATCCTCCATCACCCTCCTTAACACCTCACATTCTCCATGCCCATCCATTTCAACATCTGCGGCCCAATGCCTTTTAACTCCCCTCATTTCTGCCGATCTATTCCCAGTACCCACCCATCATCTTCCTCAGCGTCTCCATGCAAAGCTATGCCTGTGCACTCAACCCATTGGTTGTAATCAACCTCCATGCCAACTAAAGCCATGTACATGATCTATATATCCCACATCCTCTATAGATAACAAGGTGTGGGGCTGGATGAACACAGCAGGCCAAGCAGCATCATAGGAGCAGGAAAGCTTGACGTTTCGGGCCTAGACCCTCCATCAAAAATGGGGGAGGGGAAGAGGGTTCTGAAATAAATAGGGAGAGAGGGGGAGGCGGATAGAAGATGGATAGAGGAGAGGATAGGTGGAGAGGAGGCAGACAAGTCGAAGTGGCGGGGATGGAGCCAGTAAAGGTGAGTGTAGGTGGGGGTGTAAGGAGGAGATAGGTCAGTCCAGGGAGGACGGACAGGTCAAGGGGGCGGGATGATGTTAGTAGATAGGAGATGGGGGTGGGGCTTGAGATGGGAGGAGGGGATAGGTGAGAGGAAGGACAGGTTAGGGAGGTGGAGATGAGCTGGGCTGGTTTTGGGATGCAGTTGGGGGAGGGGAGATTTTGAAGCTTGTGAAATCCACATTGATGCCATTGGGCTGCAGAGTTCCCAGGCTGAATATGATTTGCTGTTCCTGCAGCCTTCGGGTGGCATCATTGTGGCATTGCAGGAGGCCCAGGATGGACATGTCGTCTGAGGAATGGGAGGTGGAGTTGAAATGGTTCGCGACTGGGAGGTGCAGTTGTTTGTTGCGAACTGAGCGCAGGTGTTCTGCAAAGCGGTCTCCAAGCCTCCGCTTGGTTTCCCCGATGTAGAGGAAGCCACAACAGGTACAGCGGATGCAGTATACCACATTGGCAGATGTGCAGGTGAACATCTGCTTGATGTGGAAAGTCTTCTTGGGGCCTGGGATTGGGGTGAGGGAGGAGGTGTGGGGGCAGGTGTAGCACTTCCTGCGGTTGCAGGGAAAAGTGCCAGGTGTGGTGGGGCTGGAGGGGAGTGTGGAGCGGAGAAGGGAGTCGCGGAGGGAGTGGTCCCTCCGGAAAGCAGATAAGGGTGTGGAGGGAAAAATGTCTTTGGTGGTGGGGTCTGATTGCTGATGGCGGAAGTGTCGGAGGATGATGCGTTGGATCTGGAGGTTGGTGGGGTGGTACGTGAGGACGAGGGGGATTCTTTTTTGGTTATTATTGCGGGGACGGGGTGTGAGGGATGAGTTACGGGAAATGCGGGAGACACAGTCGAGGGCATTCTCGACCACTGTGGGGGGGAAGTTGCGGTCCTTGAAGAATGAGGACATCTGAGATGTATGGGAGTGGAATGCCTCTTCCTGGGAGCAGATGCGGTGGAGGCGAAGGAATTGGGAATAGGGGATGGCATTTTTGCAGGAAGGTGGATGGGAGGGGTGTATTCCAGGTAGCTGTGGGAGTCAGTGGGCTTGAAATGGACATCGGTTTCTAGGTGGTTACCCGAGATGGAGACAGAGAGGTCCAGGAAGGAGAGAGAAGTGTTGGAGATGGTCCAGGTGAACTTCAGGTTGGGGTGGAAGGTGTTGGTGAAGTGGATGAACTGTTCGAGCTCCTTGTGGGAGCACGAGGCGGCGCCGATACAGTCATCAATGTAACGGAGGAAGAGGTGGGGATTAGGGCCAGTGTAGGTACGGAAGAGGGATTGTTCCACGTAACCTACAAAGAGGCAGGCATAGCTCGGGCCCATGCGGGTACCCATGGCCACCCCCTTTGTTTGTAGGAAGTGGGAGGAATTGAAAGAGAAGTTGTTGAGGGTGAGGACGAGTTCAGCTAAGTGGATGAGGGTGTCAGTGGAGGGGGATTGGTCAGTTCTGCGGGACAGGAAGAAGCGGAGGGCCTTTAGGCCATCTGCATGGGGAATACAGGTGTATAGGGACTGGACGTCCACATCCTCTATGCTCCTTTACTCTCTTCCAACCCTTTGTGGCCCCATGAAAACTTAGTGCCAACTCATGCTGAACCACGTCAGACACTCATCTCCCTTCGCACTTTCACATATAATGCCATCTCTCCTAGTATTCTTCATGACTAGCCCTCAGGACCCTTGCTGTTGAGAAAAGATATTCTATTGAGTAAATTAAGTCTCCTACTTATTTCACGCCCTCGTCTTATTCCAGTATGTGCCAAACCCTGTGTAAGTGCTGCACCCCAGCATTCCCCTGACACTACTCGTGTTGACCCTCTCTGTGAATGCCTTGCCATCAGGCAAAAACTACTGTGAGGAGTTGCATAATTTCTTGGGCCAAACACCACTGCCAATATGGAGGTGGTCTGGGTGCTTCCTTAAATGTTAGCTCATCTAACATATTCCACAAATGCTGAGTTCTTGTTGAGACAGATGCCATTAAGTTTATTAAACTAACTAGTTACAGTGAAATGATACCCCAGACTTACAAATAGTCAGGATTCTGTACTTACTGACTATTACATGACATAAATAACTAACTGATTAAACATGCTACACTGACTCCATTTCCCTGATCAGGGAATGACCGAAAGCAAGGATCCTTGTACTGGAGCATCATATATCTCTAGCCATTTAAACCCTAATGAGAAAAATGGAGTTTTCTTCCCTTGATGTTGAGAATCAGATTTGTTCTATTCTCACTGCATTTTCCACAATTTATCACCATCACCCATGCTGTTCAAAAGTTGTGAAAATTTCACCTGTAGTATCTTTTGACGATCCCATGTGTTCAGACCTTAATGTTTTGTCCTGGTTGAAGTTGTAATGACTATCTGTACATTCATCGATCATGATCTTGTACCACTTTCTCCTTTCTTTTCAACATAGCAGCATGCACATACTGTTGGTGCTGTGGAAGGGAAGAACAGGGTGGATCAGTCTCATTACTGAAGAGGGTAAACCACAGCTTTGAGGGGTGCCCATTGATTGACTACAGCTATCTGAAATTCTTGGCAAGTCGCCTTATTTTTGGTTACTTTGGATTTTGATGTATGAACAGTGCACTTTGTGAGACTGTTCAATTGAGGTTAGTTTAAATGGTCCTCAAACAAAAGGTCCATTGACTCAATTAATGAGCATCCAGTTTCAGGCACTTCTTAATAAAGACCGACTGCTCTTCCTTTGGAGATTTTGTTGAAACTGTGGTTAGGTGCAAATTTTAGTTAACCGCCACCCATAAACAACAAACAAAGTTAGATTTTCTTTCCCAACAAACTGACCGTCCGAAGACCCGCCTCCCACTCTGTCCCTGTAACCCCGTATATTTCCAATGGCTCACCCACCTAGCCTGTATATCTCTGCAATTTAGCATGGAAAACCCACCTAACCTGCACATCTTTGGAGTGTGGGGGTAAACCAGAGCATCCAGAGAAAACCCACACAGACACTGCAGAAAGTGCAAACTCCACACCCTTGGGTGACTGTCTGTGTGGAGTTGCCATCGGAGTCCTTAGCATTGACTTGTGACCTCAGCCAAAATGAAACCAAGATGTATCACCCACTCAGTACATTTCAACAAAGAGTTACAAATGCTTCAGAAGTCATATTTGCTGGTGTGCTCTTCCTCTAGTTAGTTATTCAATAGTCCACTGCTATTTATGACAGGATGTCGCAGGATTGTATAGTTGTGATCTGATCTATTATTGTGTGATCACTTAAACCTTCTATAAAAAGCCAGTTCCAATGTTTAGCATTCATATAGTCCTGTGTTGTACATTCACTGAGTTTCATTGCATTTTTGGACATGTCTGTTGATGTTCCTTGCAGCCCCCAACTCTCCTCCTTGAAGTAGGGTTAGCCCCATGACTTGATGTTAACACCAGCTTGAGGTAAACACTATTCCATGAGGCTACAGATTGGGTTCAAATACAGGGCTAAATTGAGTTCAGTAGCTGCTGTTGATGGCCTACAGCTTTTCATGGATGACAGGTTTGAGCTACCAAATCTGTGGTATGGAGACAGCATCAGACAACAGAGGTTCTCATCCGGTTTACCACAACACATGTGCAGGGCCAAACATTCTTCATGAGAAGAAATTGTGTAAGAGCAGTAAAGAGGAGCTCAATTCAAATGATTGTTGAACTCACCTGCCTAGACATGTTTCCATGTTAGCGTGGACTTAAAGTGAATATTTTTTGGAATTTTTTTAGTTATTCCCCTCATCTCAGTCTTTGATTCTAAGATGAATATATTTCTTGATGAAGGATGCATTTCCTCTGCCAGTTCAGTTGATGAAACATCTGTACCCAAAGAATAAAAAGCAAGAACTGCCCAGAGACTCCCAGTTATAGTTACCTGGCCTTCAGATTTTCTTGAACAGGTGATGTTGCTTGCTTTCTGAATGTCTCATCTGCAGAGAGATGTTGGCAAACACTTAGATGGTACCAAGTAAGTTAAGACACCCTTTAAAGATGAAATGTCTAGCTCTGTGAACAAACACATTCAGTATTTCAAGAGCTTGGGAGAACAAAACAAAGTAGAACCAATATCCGATGGAGTGTGCATAGGTATCAAATAAAGCTCAAGAGGCTAGTTACTTGATGGCTGAGTTTGTAGCAAAATCAAAGAAGCCTCATACTATTGCCGAAACTTTAATGTGCTCACATGTAAAAAAAATCAGATGTATGACGGCGGGAGCTGAATGTTCAAAGTCAGTGATAAAATTCCACTCTCTGACAATACAGTTAAGTAGCAAATGGCGGCATGATATGAGAAAACCCTCAGAACTAATATCAAGGAAGTGTTGCAAGTGAAGTTGGCGACTAGTGAGAAGTTACCTTTGCTGATTGAGGAGTCCACAAATATAAGAGCAGTGTTCGGTTGGTTGATGGGATAGTGTATTTTTGCCAGTGGATTTGAAACAGTAATGCTTTTGATCTTGGTTTAGCATGTTGTGTGCGCTGTGTCACAAACGTCTTTAGCGAGGCTGTAGCCATAGTAAATGCAAGTAAATGTGTCATTTATGAGCAATAAATTCTACTGAAAAAGTGGGCGTGTCATGGATTCTTTTGTCTCATTGAAATGTGCCTTGATACTGAAAAGGTTGGGAACCACGGCTATAAAACAGTGACTTCATTTGAAGACAAGACTTCATCTCTGCAAAGATTTTACTGAGATCATCCGTACCATCAAGTCACATCCAGAAGTATCTATGTCAGATTATTTGGTGAAGATGAGGTCAACCAGATCTTTCCCTCCTTTGACTCTCTCACCACCAGCAGGTCCAGTCTAGCAGATGTCTTTCATGATTCAGTCAATAATGGGACTACCAAATCAGTCTTGATAATGGACATTGATTTCCTCCATCCAGTCTACATTTTGTGTCTTTGTAAACCTTAATGCTTCTTCCAAGTCATGTTCAACAGAGAAGACTCCTGATTCATCAGCTGAAAGAGGGCAGTAAGTGGTAATCAGCAGAAGGTTTTTCCTGCCAATGTTTGACCTGATGGTTGATCATCAATCTTGATAATTCCCAGGTTCATTCCCTCACTAATGTGTAAAAATATTACCATGCTAATATTTTTGAGGATTTGTTCTGCTGACAACACATACCCAGTGATGGTATAGGAGGAATTTGGAATTACTCTGTGAGTGGGACAATGTCAGGCTGTTGCTTGACCAGATCACCCAGAACTTACAGAATTATTGAAACGTACTTTTCAGGGTTATCTGAGCTGGGTGTGCCTTTGTCAGGTGTGGTCCTAGGTCAGTGCTGGAAGAGCCATCCAATTCCATTCCTTTCCAGTTTAATTCTAATGGCTTGATAGAGTTGAGTGGCCTACTTGACTTGATTTCAGAGGATAGTTGAAAACTAATAGGCCAAATTTAATAAGGATGATTCTTTCTTATTCTTGACTAGAAGCTCAATATCTTCAGTCATCCATTGATCCCTATTGTTACCAGTCTTCCCCTTCACACTAACAGGAACATAATGTCTCTGAACTCTTATTATCACACTTTGGAAAGCCTTCCACTTTTCAGTCGTCCCTTTACCTGCAAACAGTCTAGTCCAATCAACTTTTGAAAGTTCTTGTCTCATACCATTAAAATTTGTCTTACTTCAATTAAGAACTTTAAATTTTATGGAAGGCTTATCCTTTTCCATAACTATTTTAAAACTAATAGAATTATGATCACCAGTCCCAAAGAGTTCCCTCTACTAAAACTTCAGTCATTTGACCCGCCTTATTTTCCAAGAAAAGGTCAAGTTTTGCTCCTTCTCTAGTAAGTACATTTACATATTGATAAAGAAAATTTTCTTGAGCACATTTAACAAATTCCTCACTATCCAAACCTTTAACATTATGGCAGTCCCAGTCAATGTCTGGAAAATTAAAATCCTCTATTATTACAACCCTATTATTCATTCATATATCTGAGATCTCTCTACATATTTGCTCTTCAATTTTCCTCTAACTATTGGGGGACTTATAGCACAATCTCATCAGGGTAATAATCCCTTTCTTATTTCTAATTTCACTCGTTGATCCTCAGAAATATCCTCTCTAAGTACAGTAGTAATGTTTTCCTTAATCAAAAATGCCACTCTACCTCCTCTCTTGCCTCTCTTTCTGTTCTTCCTAACAGATCTAAAACCCGTAACATTGAGCTGCCAGCCCTGTCCTTTCCTCAGCCATGTTTTTGTAATAGCTATGACATCTCAGTCTCGTGTTCCCATAATGCCTTGAGTTCATCAGAGTTACCTTTAAGACCCTTGCATTGAAATAAATGAAGTTTAATTCTTCAGAGTTACCTCATTCTCTGACTTGCCCTTGCATGCCTTTTCTGCTCTTTTCTGATTCAGAAT
Source organism: Ginglymostoma cirratum (assembly GCA_024137785.1). NCBI lineage: Eukaryota > Metazoa > Chordata > Chondrichthyes > Orectolobiformes > Ginglymostomatidae > Ginglymostoma > Ginglymostoma cirratum. The sequence continues at coordinate 10,142,328 of JAHRHZ010000017.1, read as the reverse complement.
CATTCTGATCTGTCTTTCTATTTTACAAACAGCGTGTTGATCATAATCAATGCAAATTGGAGCGAAATATTTTCCCATGCCTAAAGGGAAACGGAAAATTGGTACTTCTGTTTCTCCAAGTGTGTTTTAGTCAAAGCATCTCTAGGAACACAAGTATCCATTTCTTGGATTAATTTTAATAAACATTCTAATATTTTCAAATGTTCTTCAGTTAGAATTCAATAAACTAGATGTTGTACATCAGAAATTATAGAATCATTGAATAGTTAAAGCACAGAAGGAGGCCATATGACATATTGCATCCATGCTAGCCCTCCTAGCACAGTCCTCTGCATTTTCCTACAACACCTCTTTTTTTTCTGCGGATAATTATTCAATTTTCTTATGAAAGACACAATTCAATCTGCCTTCACACATTCAAGCAATGCATTCCAAGTCCAAACAAATCACTGCATAATAATATTTTTGTCACATTGTTAATGTTCCTTTAATTAATCATCTTAGTTGGTGTCCTCTGCTTCTTGATCTTCAACCAGCAGGAAAAGCCTCTCTCTATATATTCTGTCAAATGTCTCTATCGAAACTCCTCTTAATCTTTTCTTCTCCAGTGAGAAAATCCTGAGATTTTCCTGTCAATCCATGTAATGGAAATTTCTGGAATATGAACATTTTCAGTATTCTCTCCAACATCTTCATTTGTCCAATGTTTTGCTCAGAAATGGGCACAATGTACCAATTGAATTCAAACTAATGTTTCATGAAGATTTATCATACCTTCCTTGCTTTTGTACTCTATGTCTCTATTTGGCAGTTAAACCCACCTTAATACCAACATAATTTTACCAACTAATGCATATTTTAAAAAGAAATCTAGCTGAATAAAAATTATCAATGGTAAAGAGCTTTCTCAATTATTTCTATCCTTTCATGTGACATGGGCATCATTGGCAAGATTATCATTTGCTACCCATCTCTAATTGCCCTTCAGAAGATGGTGCCAAGTCATGTTTTGTTGCAATCAAACAGGTGCAGGTCCACCCACTGCACTGTCAGTGAGTGAGCTCCTGAATCTAGACCAGTGACAATGAGGAATGGTGATATCGTTCCATGTAAGGATTTTGTACAATTTGGTTACACAACATTATGCAAAAACTTTACTTAAAATATGTTTTTAAAGAGACAAAGCATTTGGTGGCTGACCTAATTTTGAAAGTCACCAAATTCTATCACATTTCCTCTCAATCATGATATGTTTTTGATCATAATGTTCATTAGAAGTAAACTGAATAATTAGAAATCCATTCAAGCATTCCTGCTGGAGATCATTCCTTCTGTTTATTGTTAGTTACTGAAACAATAAAATTGTCTTCCAAAATACAATGAAAACATGTCAAGAAGTTGACCTGTGTATTTCCAAAACAATTAGCCAGATAAAGTCACTCCTTTAAGGTTGTTTCTGTAGTCAATAACACACTGCACTGAAAGATTTTATACAAGCATGATCAAGAAGAGAGCCTAAGGTAAGAATATTCAATCTTCCCGTACGCACTAAGACAATCTTCCTCAAATTGATAAACATGAGCTCTTCAGAAGAAAAAAAATTTCCAAGTTTGATAGTTCTCAGGAAGTTGTTTATTAAAGCTTGCGAAATTCTTGTTAAAAGTTCTATAAACATCTTAAGATAATGTTCAAGATTTAAACATATGACTTAAAATGTGGTTCCCAAGCCAGAATATTATTTTCAAGTTAATTTGACAGTCAGTAATTCTTGGGAAGAAAACAGCAAAGTTTTGACTTATATTATAGTTCAGATATTGGCTTTTAATTGTGGCAAGGATAGAAAAATAAAGAGCTTAAGTAAAATTGGAATAATTTGGAACTTTATTGCGGTTTCATTAGTCAGAAATGCGATGATGATTAAGCTCAGAATGTCAAGTTATAGCAATGGAAAACGCTATAATTTTCAGGGATTCAAACAGAGGCAGATATTGATAAACTGGTGTTCATCGCTGTAATAATATCGGATTCAAGGGAACATTTTTCTATATTAAGCTAATGGGCACATTTGAATTGTTATGCCACTTTATTCCAATAACAATATTTCAACCCTTAACGCATTGTTGAGTATAATACCACTCTTTAAATTTAAGTAGCTTCATGTACGTGATGTTTATAAGGATAAAACAAGTAACTCTTAGTAATCTTAATTGAATAAAATAGTAAAGGACAGTCTGTTGAAATGGCTTGTAGATGGAACTAATGCAAACTAAATCAATGGGTGATGCACAATAGTTGCATACGATTATTTTTAAATGATTTTAATGATTTTATAAATAAAATTATAGGAATGTTATATTCAGTATTATTATTGAAGGAACTTTTGAAGATATCTAATTTGCAAAAATTTCACAACCTTACAATTTCACAAATTTCACTGAAACATTTAAAAAAGTTAAGGGGAGTTTGTTTTAAAAAAGTTTCATGAAGCAATGTTTATCAAATATAATCCCCTCTCTTTTTAAAGGAATTAATCAGAAGTTAAGCTGCTAAAAGTAAATTAAAGAGTCCACATGTATATCACAGTGAACATGAACGATACGGCAAGGTAAGAAACAAAGAACACCCTAAGAACAAATATGTAACCATGTTGAGGTATAATATTTGCAAAAGCATTAGTTTGAATGTTGGAGACCACATTATAGGGGAAGAGTATCTGAGTCAAAGATGTCAGGAGATTACAATGAAACATCCAGTAAAGGAAACAGTATTGATTTAGAGAATTTGTATATCCCTACTTATATTTTTGGTTATTCCATTCACATATGAAAAATTAATTTAAAATTGAATGGCTATGGGTTATTTTTTAAATAATCGGACTGGTTTTCTAAATCTGAGCTTCCATCAAGGGCCTTGTTCACCACCTGAAACAAGTCATTTTTGTTTTGCAGGAATAATTATGTTGAATATCGGAGACCTTGTTGTTTTTTGTGGTGGTGGGGGGACAAAAGGGCGGCAGTGTTAACTGATACACCTGAGAAAGGAGACAATTGTAAATCTTTAAGCAAATTTGTACTTTGGGCAAAAAAAACGTTCTGCTTCTTGGTTCCAATTTTGATACCACTTTTTATTGTTAGTTTTGGTCAGTTGTTCAAGTTCCACCTGCCCCAAAGGCATGCAATAACATCTCTGAACAGGTTGATTAGAAAATATCTACACCACAGCTCCAAAATTTAAAAATCTTGGTACTTGATTCTTGAAACAACCTGCATATCAAAGAGAAAATGGATCGTTTTTATAACTACTTAAGATTATTTGATATCAAATGCATCTGAAATAGATTTGAAATTACCTTAAAGTTTTGTTCTTTGAATAAATAAGAGAAAAATGTGATTTTTCAGGCATGGAAGTGAGTTTTTTAAAGCAGCTCACATAAATGACACTGTCAGTATGAAGTCCTTATTGACAAGTAAAGATTTTGATCCTGCCATTCGAGGTATGTTTAATGTATCTTAATTAATTCATAACTATTACTATCTGTAATTTAGTTTTTCTTCCCAGTTTTAATTGTCCTGCATATCACCAGGTTGGAATGAAATTTCCTCTGCTAAAATCAATTGATAATTGAATGTTAGCTCCAGAATGAAAAGCATCCAGATTAACTTGCCCTTATTTTCCATCTGCCTTGTTGACTTGGTTCTGATTTGAACCTTTCAGTCAAACCCTGGCTGAAATCATGGACATTACATCATGGAGATTGAGGCTTTCAAGCCTCTGCTAATTTGCTCTATCCAATAATCAGCTCTATTCTTCTTTAGAAGCAATTTATTGATATCTAATGTTCTACAAATACTTCTTTAATAGTAACAGCCAACACAAACACTTTAATCTGTGAAAGTCAACTTAGGATATTAATAATCATTTATTGATAACAGCCTAGTAATAAAATATTTAGAAACCAAATTATTAGGCATGGTATATCATGACTAAAATTGCAAATTGCAATTTACAAACATATTGCAATTATTCAGTGTTGATCCACCAATGCAGCTTAACAATATATTCATACTGTCAGGAGCTCTAAGTACAAATTCATGGTATACAAAACATTTCTCACGAATAAGAGATTGCAAGTAATAAGTACCATAAAACCATAAGACACAAAAGCACTTGGCCTTAAAGTCTGCTCTGGCATTCAGTAAGATAACAGCTAATCCAAGATATAATTCATAATAATAAGATCCTTCATAAGCATAGCAAGAATTAGGTTATCGTTTTAAGTAGCTTAATACTAAGCATTTTGAATTCCTGAAACTATGATTTCTAAGTCAAAGATTTTTAAAAATAATTCTCATTTTTAATTCTAAGCTGACCTTTTTAAAAATCCTTATTGTTTTCCCTTTGCTACCCATTTTCTGGAAGATACTGACTCATATGACTTGATGAATACCAACAGCATTTTCAAGCAGCAATCAACCAAGCCACCCCGTAATTGTTTTGGCTGAGACATAAAGCAACACATTGTCATAAAATTGCCATCAGCTGCACATAAAACTACATATGCTGTTTACTGCAGAGCTCGCTACAGAAAGCAGAATCAATTGCAATCCTCCCCTTTGTTGTCCTTCAGCTACCTCAGCATGAGACTCCAGAACTACCTTCTCTGCCTCTATCACTTAATTCACCTTTAAGATGATCCTTAACACCTACCTTGATCCTCATCTGTCCTTTAAAGAGGAATTTTCTCAGCTCCTGAATGACATCGGCAAATGATGAGTCGGTTTGGAAACATATGGTGAGATTGGAAAAACAAGATTCTCAACTTCAAAGAAAAAAATCAGATTTACCACCCAAGGTTTTAATAGTGAGCAGCAAGGGGCCTATCTATATGCACTAACATCTCAATATCACCTAATCTGAACTCATTTATATACAGTTTGCTATTTTTCCAGGCAGAGGAAATAAACTAGGTAGTGACAGTTCCTGACATGGAAATCTGAGTGAACACCTGGTGACCCCAGCTTGCCACTTGCTCCTCTAGGCATCCACCTTGGCTGGCAGTCCCTAACATCTTAAAGGGGACCAACTGCCTGCATTCTGCATCCACAGAGGTTGGAATCACCAAAGCATCAGGCTCACCACTTTGAGTCACTTGTAAGGCAATTCACCACTTCAGTATTGCACTTAAAGTTCACAGACACCTTTCATTGCAATGCTTCTGCCAGGTCTCTTTGAACATAGAGACAGACAACCATCACATGCATTGGAGCAGTTTGCATCTCAGAAATCTTAGGTTACAGTTTCAGCATGCATTCACTTTGCGCATTCTTGTGTGCTCCGAACACCACTACCTTGCCTTGCGTTTTAATGCATTGCTGCATGATTCAGAACTTAAAGTCTCATGGTATTTCTGTCTTGCCTTTTAGCACGGACACAAAGCCAAGTAACTTCTCATAGTTGCCAGCAGTAATCAGTCAATGCGGTGGACATGTTGCTATATGTAACCATGCTTTGTCAATGACACATTTACAGTGTGTGCCATCAGCCCATGACATGTATTTCCACTAAATGGCTGTGTCTGGAAGTGCCACGAGATTAGCTCTTGGTCAAATCAAGGAAGATTGTATTCAGTCAGGGATTGTTGCCACAGTCAGTCAATGGCATCATCCAGTGGCAACGAAGTGAAATAAATAACATGTAAAAAGAGAAGTTAATTTCCCAGTGACTGATGGACTGAATCAAATGATTGGACTTCACATTTTTATTTTTTTTATTATAACATACGGATTAAATTCAAAGTTGATTAAACACAGTCAACTAATACAGAAAACAACTGAAAAGATGATCACCCTGAAAATTAACTAACACAGCTGGAAACCCCACTAAATTTGTACATTGTGCCACGCTCTCAGTACATATGTAACTTTATAGATGAAGGTCCCAAGGTCCACCCAGCTTCCAAAAAACCCCATCCTCCTGTCAAACCAGGATGAGTCTTTCAGTGTCCCTATAAAGTTCCTTCATTAAATCCCCTAAGCATCATGGAACTGACCTCCAGCAGCAAGGAACCCTCTCACCCCTGAGTTTCATCCCCTCAAACAGGGAATCTATTCTCACCAGCAATCTCTTTCATGGATAACACAAGGACAACCTTTCCATCTATTTGGTACAACAACAACCATTTCTCTCCCTCTCTGCTCTGACTGTCTACCTGAGTTGAGAGTTTGTATATAGCAAGACCACCTGCCCCTCTTTTGAGTCAAGGTGTGAAAATTGGCTTGTAAATATCTACTAATTTTTTATTGTTTTGACCTGGACCTCCGACTCTGCGGGATGAATTTCATAGGACGCTGCGGTCCCCACACTCCATTCCCCTATTCAAGGGTTTTCTATTTTAAGTTGAATGAAAAGGAACAATCTAATATATACCCACTTATAAAGTTTCACGTTTGTCACACTACTAAACCATTAATCTCATTATAATCTCATTAATCTTGTTATAAACAGAGTGTTTAGCAAGAATTTACCTGAAATAATTCTTAACTCAATTCTTGTGAATTTAGCCTCAAACATAGATTTTATATTTAAAATAAATTTATTGGTCATTTGTTTCACATAAATTGTAGAAAAAACAGCCCAGTTAGTGTCAGTAATGCCAAGGAGTTTACTTAAATTTACGGTGTCATGCTGCTATTGTAATTAAAACTGTGGGTTAGATTTTGTTGGAACAACAATGATCCTGATGATGGGCCAGAAAGACTTGGACAATTCTTCCTCAGCTGTTTAGCGGAGCTCTGACACAATCTTACGACAATCCGGTTGCTAATAAAGGACAGAGTTTTGTAGGCTGCTTAGGAGTTGAAATCCTGCCTCTGGGAATGTTGGTCAGTGTGGAGACTGGCTGGCTGAATAATGATACCAATTTTCAGAATGGTGGATATAGTAAAACAAACAGTTGATTTTATATGTTTATATCATATGTTTATCTGTTCAAAGTACAAAATATTATTTGTAAAATAAGATCACAAGTGTTTTTATATTTCATTTTGAATGTGTTCTAAACTGAAATTCAAAAATATTATTTAAAGGCAATTTAGAAGAAACAATCCTGCATACTGCCTTGTTAAATGGCAATAAGGAAATTGCAGAGTTTATTCTGGATATGATGCCATCTCTGATCAATGAACCAATGACATCTGATATGTACAGAGGTAAAAAATTGTAATAGTGTCCTTGTTGCTCATAGAGTCAGTTCTGACTATGTTAAAGAAAATGTGCAAATGCAATTTGTTATTTTAGAACTTTAATCTCAGACTCATTGACAGAAGATTTTACCTGATATGTATTTACCAAAATCAACATGTTTGAAAGACAAAATAAGTGCTCATTTTGATCTATTTAACTAATTGTTATGTTTTGCATATTAACTAACAGATGCTCAATGCATTCCTCTAAAAATAGATTTTCTTTAATTCAAAAGCATGGTCTTATACATTAATATTGACTGTTTCTGAACCTAATTCATGGTCTAAATACATGCACCTGAGCTAAAAATGTTGGAGATGCAACCCTGAACTGTGCAAATGATTAAACATTGGCCAACATGTGGATCAAAACAAGTAATGACTAGTGGGATGAAAGTCTCCTCTGCCTCTCACGGTATTTGTGTGATGTGTTTGAACTGTCACAATTTCCACCCCAAACTTAATTCCAGCAGAGGTGGGGAGGTAGCAGAGTCTGGGTGTACCATCACCGAGTGTCCTTCCTGCCACCAGTGAAAACAGGATATTCAACTCAAAGAAGCAATTACATTCCAGTGTACTGCTTGATGACATGGTTCATGGAAGAGTTTGCTTTCGCGATTATGTAAATTAATTTTACATATCTGAATCTGTAACATAACCAGCACATTTTGAGCACAATTTTGCAATCAAATCTGAAATTCTGCTCCTTAATCTAATGTGAAAGGCACAAGACTACCACATTGCTGACTAGCTACGCAGAGATAAAATTATTACTTAATAGTCACCAAGTCATCTTTCCTTTGTAAGATTCTAACATATTTAAGCTCAGTAACATAATCTGAACATTCTTTCCTGACTTGGCTTTCATGCTCAGCCGATTGAGGAATCTTGGTCATCTGGAATTAAATAGTTTCATTTCAGTCAGCCAATGTCAACAGCAGACATTGTCAAGCTGAAATAAACTTTCCATCAAAATGAGAAAAGAACCTGGAAACTATATTACTCACATCTTAAGTGTGATGCGAGATAACAAGGCATGGGGCTGGATGAACACAGCAGGCCAAGCAGCATCATAGGAGCAGGAAAACTTGATGTTTTGAGCCTAGACCCTTCATCAGAAATCAGAAAATCAGAAAAGTGCTTTATCAGATTTCTGATGAAGTGTCTAGGCCCGAAACGTCAAGTTTTCCTGCTCCTATGATGCTGCTTGGCCTGCTGTGTTCATCCAGCCCCATGCCTTGTTATCTCGGATTCTCCAGCATCTGCAGTACCTTTTATCTCTTAAGTGTGATGCTAATTTTTATCCAGTTTAGAGAAAACAGCTGTCTTTAGTGCCATTTTCATTTCTTTTTCTATTCATCCTATAGGTGAGACCCCCATGCACATTGCTGTTTTGAAACAAGATGTGGAAATGGTTAAGGAACTGTTGAAACGAGGTGCTGATGTGATGAATGCTCGTGCAACCGGTTCCTGCTTTGTCCCTGGAGAGGAATGTCAGTGTTACTATGGTAACGTCTCATTTATTCTCCACAGTAAAATTGGTCAAGTTTCCATTAAATTGACCCATTGAGCAAGGTCTAAGCACATGTGAGCTTTATACCTACTGACTATTTGTCAGGTTTATTAATACACACAATGTGTCGCTGATCTGGAAGGTGTCAGTTATGTATAAGGTAATGATTCTAAATGAGTTAATATTCATGTTACGTTGTCTGTACGTGATGTCAAACACAGCATGGATGAACGCAAGGAATTTTGTCCAAATTTTGGTGAGCGTAGTTGTAGCTGTGCCAGTTCCTTAAGGTCCAAGTAATTATGTCCGCGTTGTATTAGGTGCTATCATGCAAGAACCCCTCTTGTTATCTAAGGACAGTGCCCCTTGTATAGACACTAATTGGTGGAGTATCCTCAACCACTAGTCATTAGATAAGCTGAAGACAAAACAAAGATTGGTGGCAACGAACTATCTCAAACAACCCTTGCACAGTACCATATGTCGGCAGAGGTGGCATATACCAAGGTAAATGCCCAAGGTACTATCTGGGAAAATACCACCTGAGTATTAGGAGCTTGCCTTATTGGGGGAGAACTGAGAGAGCAGGACATATGGTGCAAATACAGAAATATAACCATTACATTTGTAATGCATTGTTAGAAGTGCTTCTATAAAGGAATGCTGCACAGGATGTTTCTCCTATATGACATCGAAGACATCATCCAAAAAGGTGGGGTCTCACAACAAAGAGAAGGAAGTACAGGCCATCTCAATGATGTATTTGTGAAGCAGAAATCTAGCTGCAAATGCATTGAGGTCAGAGTACCCTCATATATAAATGAGATCGGCAAAATACACGCAACATGAATTTTTTTTCCTCTCTCAGACATCTCACTCACCCTTTGAATGTTTCCTTATAAATTTGTTCTAATAGCAGCGTTTACTTACATATACATAAATATACATAAGATATTTACAGCACTGATACCTTTATGAGCCTTTACCTCAAACAAATTTTGAAAATCTAGCTACATTATGCATTTACCATCTTTCTCATTTTTGTTTTCTCATTCTATTTGTTTATTCACCTCACTCTATGCCTGCACTCAAACACAATAAAATGTGAAGTAGTATTTTTATATGTAAACAACACTTGAAGCATGTTGGAGCCAGAAGTGAAATTCATATTCCTTTTCTATTTCTATCGCTGTCACATATGAAGCAAAATCTCATAGCATCAGGTATCACTCATTCCTCAACAACAAGTAACAGACCTGGAGTATCTATCCTAGGGATTTATATACTGATTTTCAGAAATAAGCATCAGGGCAATCACAGGGTGTGGCTAAACAGAAGTGGGGGGCAAAACCTACTCACTGGAGGGTCAGATCAATTTTGTGATTTTGACATTCTTCCAGAAGAATGGTGGACCTCACCTCTGACCAAATATAAGGGATCTAGTAGTATGGAGAATGTATGTATGAATGGTGGTTAAATGATATGGATCTACAGCAAAGTCAAAATAGCTAGGGAATTGCCAATTAGATTTACATTGGAATGGTTGCCATCCATCTTTCTGGTCCCTTTGCTGGCCAAACAATCCGTTGAATAATTATTTAATTACTAGAGAAGTGAGTGGATTGGTCCACTTTGAAAAGTTTCATGCTGATAGCACAATTGTTCATTTTGGTTCAGATGTAGTAAGAACTGCAGATGCTAGAGTCAGAGATAATACAGTGTGGAGCTGGAGG
>JAHRHZ010000017.1:10039907-10131441 GCA_024137785.1 Ginglymostoma cirratum | reverse complement strand
CCTCCAGCTCCACACTGTTCATTTTGGTATAATGGTATATTTTAATATATCTTTATAATTGTTCACACATTTTCCTCTAACCTATTTATAATTCGGAACTATTCAGAACCATTTTGGTCAAAGTGCTGAGATGACATTGGACAACTGTTACAAATAATCTCGAAAAAATTACTAAATTACTTTCTTTTTATCTACAAACAAGCTATCATCCAGTGGTAAGGTTTGCTGAAGTAACAAAATATTTATGGATTAGGTGGGATCCTGGTAATTGTGTTATGTCTGTAAAAAGACAAAAAATCAAAAAGCCAACTAAGAGTAATGTTCAATAATATACAGGAAGTAACACAAACTACTCTGAACTAGAATACAATGTGTCATAATTTTGTATATTTTGAGAACATCCGCCATTAGTTAGGTTTTGGATTTATTGTCTGGCAAGTTTAAAAGTATCAGAATACAAGAAATAGGAGCAGGTAAAGACCTTATGGTCCATTGAGTCTGCTCTGCAACTGAGTTTGATTAAGGCTGATCCTAGTCTTCACCTCCACTTTCCTGCTTATTCTCAGATCCTCTATTCTCTGAGAGCCCCAAAACTTGTCCACCTTTACCTTAAATGTATCCAATCATGATATATCCAAAGGACGATTGCTGGACACTACTAGTAACAGCCTGCTAATTTGAAAATGTCCCATTTATTGCTGCTCTCTGCTACCTGTCTATTAATCAGTTCTCTACCTATATTATTATATCATCTCAAAATCTATCAGACTCCTCACCTTATATATGAACATTGCAATTCCTGAAAGTGTGCACTGGTAGCCAAAGGCTGCATTTTCCCATTGCAGTCTGGCAACAGGAAGTTCTGACTTTGTTTTAGATTAAACCTGTCTCCACTGGGAACTTGACGGAGTCCTTGAGTTTCCCGCCATGTAGACATTTTCTTGCTTAATGAAAGATCATGGGGACAGAAATGGAGATAGGTTCAGACACCCATTGTAACCATCACCAAGGCAGCTGATGTCCTTAGACAGTGTATGTGGGGAATGGCACAGGGAAGATGGTAGACTGGCAATGATGAGGAAAGGGAAAGAAGGTCCAATGTTAGCATGAGGAGGCAACCTCGTCATGGAACAGAGCACTACACTCTTCAGTGCCACCTTCTGCTTACGTACCTCCTTAATAAAGTTGACCTGTTCCAAGATCTGCTGCGTCACTACATTCAAGAACATGGCAGAGGTTGGACGTACAGCAAGGACACCAGGCCCCGGGATGTCACGATCATTTTGTTTTAGTTGGTCGGCAATCCTTTCCAAACTAACAACACAGGAAAAAAAATGGCGCAGGGTTATCTGGGTTCCGGGTGAACATGACAAATAATGGTATATTATTGAAAAATTGTGAAATTGACAATGGAGGGACTAAAAAAAGATTGTAAATACAATGGGTAAATTCAATGAGAAAGCAAGTACAGAAAGAGAAATGAGAAAAGGGAATGAAAGACTGCACCAAAAGGGAGTCATAGAGTCATATAGCATGGAAACAGACCCTTCGGTCCAACCAGTCCATGCCAACCATGTTCCCAAATTAAACTAGTTCCACCTGCCTGCGCATGGCCCATATCCCTCCAAACATTTCTTATTCATGTACTCTGAAAAAATCAAAGAAAGAAAAAGCCAAATGTAAAACATCCCATTTTTAAAATCTGCAACGATTGATAATTGAAAGAATGAGATTTCATACTTATAGATTTTTTTGTGTCTTAGTGGTGACTAGAAGTATTTCATACATATTACATTGTTGAAAGACTATTTAGACTGAAATAGACAAGACTTCACTTTCTGTGGCGAGTTTGGTTTTTATATAATACACAAATAAAGCAATTTCACGAAGTTCAATTAATTTCAATGGCATGGTGATGCTTTTGCAAAGCTAAGAAAGAAGAGCACAACTTTTGGATACTCATATTTAACATGTACATCTGACTGTTGCCTGAAATTACTGTAGAATTTGTGCATTAGCTACAGCAAATTCTGACCAAATAAATATATGACGACAATTTATTTTAAAAATACTGATAAAACAGAAATGGCTTTCTGACCTTTCAAACAGTGGCTGGTTTATGAAGAAAATAGTACTGATTCTTAACAGCTCCAATGTCAAGGATTATTATAGAAAATAGAATTACACCACTGTTCCCTAGCAATCACCGAAAACAATAAAGAGCACTATTGCTGCTCGTTAGGAAGAAAGTAGAGCTACAATAAAAGTAATTAATCCTTAGGGAATCAGAGCCTGGCTGTGTAAATCCAAAATGGACAAAATAAGATGGGAAAAGACACAGACTACAGTTGATACAATATCCCAGTAATATATGCCCACTTAAGGAAACAGGAGATAGCCTATATTTATTATGGGAGTGTATTTCCACAGCAGTTCACTTGCTCAACAATCATAACTTTGGTATTAATTGTTGAGTACTCAGGGGATTTTCTTTGAAGATATGATGGCTGAATGGCAGAATTTCTGTAGAAAATCCCTACATATTTTGGAAATTGGTATATCGGATTAAATTGGGAATTCATTATATTGTGTAATCTATTGTGTCCTTAAAATATACAAGAGATAACCAATTATATTAACTGAGCAAATTGTCTCGCTTGTTACTTTGATTCCCGATTCATATTTCTCTTTGAAATTCTGATCTGATTATGACCTTGTCTGATGGATTTCACAGCAATAGTGCACTATGTTGCTTAAGTATAGACATGCAACATTCAAACAATGTCAAGAGGAAAATAATCCTTCCTTCCACGTATTTTTAATTTTTGTACCTTAACAGTAATCTACTCAAACTGTCTTTCACACTGGTCATCAATGGTTGATTGTAAACTGATGAGCTGACATAGTTTATAGCTTTAATTGGATGTTACAGTGGATAGTCTATTTTTGACCATATTGTTTTACCCACAGGTGAATACTTGTTGTCATTTGCAGCATGCATTGGCAATGAAGAGATTGTCCGAACTCTCATTAAGCACTGTGCTCCATTAGAGGCACAGGATTCCTTAGGTAAGTGTTCTGTAATTATTTCAAGAATTGTGCCTAAATTACCTAAGGAATGCATATTTTACTGAATCATACAGCACGGATACAGAATTTGGTCCAACATGTCCTGATGACCACACATCCCAATCTGACCTACTCCCATTTGCCAGCATTTGGCCCATATCCCTCCAAATCCTTCCTATTCATGTACCCATCCAGATGCCTTTTAAATGCTGTAATTGTACCCGCCTCCACCACTTCTTCCGGCAGCTTATTCCATACATGCACGACCCCTGGGTGAAAAGGTTACGCCTCAGGTGCTTTTTAATATTTTTTCCCTCTCACCTTAAACCAATGCCCTCTAGTTTTGAACTCCCCTACCCTAGGAAAAAAAACCTTTGCTATTCACCTTATACATGCCCCTCATGATTGTAGAAACCTCTATAACGGCATCCTTCAGCCTCCAATTCTCCAAGGATAAAAGCCCCAGCTTATTCCCTATAGCTCACACCCTCTTGTAATGCTTTTCTGCACCCTCTTAAGTTTAACAACATGTTTCCCACAACAGGGAGACCAGAGTTGTATGCAGTATTTTAAAAGTGGCCTAACCAATGTCCTGTTCAGTTGCAACATGACATCCCAATTTCTATACTCAATGTTCTGACCAATGAAGGCAAGCATGCCAAATGCCTTCTTCACCACCCTGTCTACCTGTGACTCCAAGTTCAAGGAGCTACACACCTGTTATCCTAGAGCCCTACAATTAACTGTACATGTCCTGCCCTGGTTTGCCTTACCAAAAGGCAACATCTCACATTTATTTAAATCAAACCGCATCTGCCACTCCTCGGCCAAATGGCCCATCTGATCAAGGTCCCATTGTATTCTGAGATCGCCTTCTTCACTGTCTACTACTCCACCTATTTGGTGTCATCTGCAAACTTACAAACATACCTCCAAATTATTTATATAAAAGATGAAAGCAGTGGACACAGTACTGATCCATGTGGAACATTCCTAGTCACAAGAAGCATCCCTCTACCACCACTCACTGTCTCCTACCTTTGAACCAAATCTGATTGGTTAGCCCCCCTGGATCCCATGTGTTCCAACCTTACTAATCAATCTACCATGCAGAACCTTGTCGAACACATTGCTGAAGACCATATAGCCAATGTCTATCACTCTGCCTTGTGTCACCTCTTCAAAAAAATCAATCAAGTTAGTGAGACACAATTTCTCACATACAAAGCCATGTTGACTATCTCTAATCAGTCTTTGCCTTTCCAAATGCATGTAAATCCTGTCCTGTAGAATCCCCTCCAACAACTTACCCACCACTGACGTAAGGCTCACCAATTTATAGCTCCCTGGCTGTTCCTCATAGCCTTTGCTTACCTTTGATTACACACATTTAGAAAAGTCCATTCCTTTCACCATTTGATGGTTTAGACTGAGTTTGATTGGGTGTCGCTCAGCCAAGAACTGAAATTTGTAACCTGTATTGTAATTATGCTTGAAATATTTCACCTCCAGCTTCATAACGTAAACAACCTTTGTCTTTAGCTAGTCTTTATCTATGCCTTTGTCATTTCTGGGCTCAATTTCGTCAGAACACCTTTTGTCAGGTTCCTAATTTTAAACTTCCATTCCTCATCAATTCAGTCACAGCTTTGATCTCCATGTCTTGTCTTGCATAAAGTTCTCACTGAACTATGTCATGTCCTTAACCCTTATCTTCAAATATATCTGCAGCAGTGCTGTGCCAATAATTCTGAAACTGTCTGCAAATGTCTTTTTGTGTATACTTGCTTCAGATCTACAATACTCCTCCTCCACTCATTAATTATTAGATATCTCAGCCTTTGTTATGTACAACCACTGGGGCTTTACTAAGGAGGTACTCACTCTACAGGCAGCAAGGTTAGACAAAGCTACTTCCTGCCGAAAGTAACAGATGATGTCATCATTACATCATGTATTCAGACTCTTAAAATGACAATCTACCATATTTACCAAATACGCAACACCTTTACTCTCTGAAACTTTGTATCTAAAACATAAGGTGTCTCTCTACCTTCCTCATAACCTTCAAACCTTAATCTCTTTGACTAAGCTTTTGCCGTCATTGTCTATCTCTGAAATGTTTTGTATCTATTGCACAGAGCAGAAAGGCAATGCCTTAAGACATTTTTCTTGCTTTCAAGATTTACACTTTTGTTTCTACTTTCAAAATATAAAGTTAAATTGTTGTTATCCCTTCATTGACTTTTTTGATTGTTTGAAACAAGGTTGAATTTTCTTGGATGTCATTTTATATGCAAACTGTTTCCACACAGTGATGAATGCTAAAAACAAAAGCTATCAGTAACTATTATGATTTGTATTTTCTGTTGTGTAGGTCTGTAAAGAAAAGAAAATACTCCAGTGCTGATTGGGAGTTATAATTTTCCTACGTTTACTGTGCAATCCTAAATAAGTTAGAGAAATATTTCACTGTATCAATAAAACAATAAAACCAGTTTACAATATCAGTAAAATCAATCCTGATTATGAACAAACTAAAACCGAAATTGCTGGGAAAACTCAACAGGTCTTCAGGCATTCTGAAGAAGAGTCACTGAATCCAAAATGTTAACTCTGCTTTTTTTCCACAGATGCGGAGTTTCTTTCCATCATTTTTTTCCATCAGTTTCTAGTTTTGTTTCTGCTTTCCAGCATTTGCAGTTCTTTGGCTTTTTGTTTTCCCCGGCAATGAAGACGTTTGTATGTATTTGTTACCGATGGGTAGTGGAATGCCTATCATGGTGAATGTGTACTTGGTGCAAAATTACTGAACAGCTTCAGACAACTTTGCCGGAGGCAGGTCCTCTGAAAGTTTTATTGATAAATCCTTGGAGATTATGCCTCAGGAGGTAACTAAACTTGGAGCAAGTGAAATCTTTCCAATCATTTTCGAATAAGTTACATGAGTGTCCTTAATATGATACCGAAAGCATAAAAGATTTGATAATAGACAGTAGTGGCTAGTTTTTAATAAATACTATGGCAACAAAAGATTCCTCTAAAGCACAAACATTCAAAAGGAAAGGTAAATCAACTGCAGTTAATAAAAGTTAAAGATTGCGCAAAATTAAAAGAAGTGGCTTATAAGGATGCCAGAAAAAGAAGTAAACCTGTAGACTAGGAGCACCTTAAAATATAACAAAGGACAACCAAGAAACTGTTTAAGAAAGGGAAAGGAGAATAAAAATGCAAACTATCGAGGAATATAAAGTTGGATGATAAAAGCTTCTTTACATATGTGAAAAGGAAAAGCTTTACTGGGGCAAAAGTGTGTCTATTACAGGTAGGGACAAGAGAATCTGTAGTGGAGACAGGGTATTGATGGACAGTTAGTCAGTCCTCACAGACAATCCTGCAGAAGCATTAAGAAACCAAGCCACTTACAAAACTGAGAAACTAAAAGAAATTGGTAATAAGAAGTAAAAGGTTAACTGGTTTGAAGATTGGTAAACTATGAAACAAGACACAGTTTAGGGTGTTGAGGAGTTCGCTAGTATGATAATGGATACATGATGGCGGTCTTTCAAAATTCTATAGATTCTGAAAAGCTTCCTGCACACCAGAAAGTAGCAAATGTAACCTTATTATTTAAGAAGTGAGGAAAGGGAATATGAATTACAGACCTATCAGTTTGACATCAGTAGAAGAGAAAAATTTAGAACCCATTATAATGGACATGATAACTGGTCGTACAGAAAATAATGGCAATATTGGGCAGCGTCCCATAGATTTATAAAAAGGAATTCATCCTTGCAAACTTGTTGGAGATTTGTGAGGGTATTGCTTGTAGCGGATAAAGATGAACAAGTGGATCCGATGGATTTGGATTCTTGGATGGCTTTTGATAGGGTCTCACACAGAAGGTCAGGCAATAAATTAGAGCATATGAAATTGGGGGAATAGATAAAGTAACCATAGTCTTATTAGCCTATAGGGCAACTCTCTCATTAGTGGGAGATGACTGGTAGTGGTTAAACCTGAGGATCACGACATCTCAAGTGAGGGGAGAGATTGAGAAGGAGGGTCCTTTATGGTAACATCAGCTAGTTTGGGAATTGAAACCATCCTGCTGGCATCACATTGCTTTGCAAATCAGCTGTCCAGCCAACTGAGCTAGGTGACCATTGGAGAAACATGTAAGTATGAATTGAGATAACAAGGTGTAGAGCTGGATGAACACAGCAGGCCAAGCAGCATCAGAGGAGCCGGAGAGCTGACTTTTCGGGTCTGGATCCTTCTTCAGAAAATGCATTCCCCTTATATTCCCCATTCCCCATTTTCTGAAGAAGGGTCCAGACCCGAAACATCAGCTTTCCTGCTCCTCTGATGCTGCTTGGCCTGCTGTGTTCATCCAGCTCTACACCTTGTTATCTCAGATTCTCCAGCATCGGCAGTTCCTACTATTTCAGTATGAATTGAGAATTGGTTAACAGACATGAAGCAAAGAGTAGTACTAACCTGATCATTCTCAGGATTGCAGCCATTCATATTGGTGTCCTACAAGTCCAGTTCTAGACCTACAACATTCACAACTTATGTAAATAGGGATATCTGCAATATTTCCAACTTGGCTGATGATACTGAAGAGGCTGGGAATGTAACTTGTAAGGGGAATGCCAAGAGGTTCAAGCAAACTTTGACAGGCCTACGCGAATAAGCTCAAACACAGCAGATGGAAAATAATGTGCATACGAACAAAGTTAATCATTTTGGGAGCAAAAAATACAAAGGCAGAATGTTTCTTAAGTGGTGAGAAGTTGGGAAATGTTAGTGTCCAAAGGAACCTTGATGTTTTTGTTCACGAGTCACCAAACGTTAAGCGTGCAGGTACAGCAAACAATTATGAAGACATTAATCACAATGGCATTTGAGAACAGGAGTTGGGATATCTTCCCTCAGTTATAGAGAACCTTGATGAGATCTCACCTAGAGTATTGTGTACTGTTTTGGTCCCTCTATCTAAGGAGGAATATATATCCCACAGAGAGAATGTAACAGATTAATCCTTGGGATGGCAGGGTTTTGTTATGAGCCCAGATTGAGAAAACTGGTTCTGTATTCCCTAGAATTCTGAATAATGATAGACCATTTAAGAAAGAAAACAGGCAGTATTTCTTCACACAGAGTGGTGTATTCTATACTCCAGAGGGCTGTGGAAGCTCAGTTATTGACCATGTTCAGTGCACAAATCAGTAGGTTCCTAGAGATTAATGACTTGAAGGGGTTTGGAGGTAATGGAGGAAAATGGCATTGAGGAGATGATCAGCCAGGATCTAATCAATCATCAGAGCAAACTCAACTCTCTAAATGGCCTACCCTTGTTCCATTGAGTTAACAATGTCAGTGTTGGTCATGCTGCTAATTTCCCCATCTACCAGCCCACTTGAATCACTCTCTCAGTTAAAAATTCCCCCCAGTTACACATTTTATAAATGTGCAAACAACAGGAAATAGATCATGGTCATACTTGAGAAACTCCACAAAACTTCAGTTTTATATAAAATTTCCCTGAAATTAACATTGATTTCAATAATTTCAGGTAGTAATTACTTCTTTTTTTCAGACAACAGGCACTAATACTGATTTTCCTGTGGCTGTTTACATATTCTTGAAGCTTATCTGTGGTGACTGGCTTGTTTCCTCCCCATTCTCTTTACCTTACACCATCAACATTTCTTTTGTTTCACTACCCCTGCCTTACCTCCATCACAGATTTTGCCCTTTGATCTTTTATGACTCCTCCCTTCCCCTGTCTCTGCACTTGCTTAAAAACTATTGCATCTCTAATTTATTTCAGATAACAAGGTGTAGAGCTGGATGAACACAGCAGGCCAAGCAGCCTCAGAGGAGCAGGAAGGCTGACGTTTCCGTCCTAGACCCTTCTTCAGAAGACCCTTCTCCATTCTCCATCAGCCTTCCTGTTCCTCTGATGCTGCTTGGCCTGCTGTGTTCATCCAGGTCTATACCTTGTTATCTCAGATTCTCCAGCATCTGCAGTTCT
Organism: Ginglymostoma cirratum; assembly: GCA_024137785.1. Taxonomy (NCBI): domain Eukaryota; kingdom Metazoa; phylum Chordata; class Chondrichthyes; order Orectolobiformes; family Ginglymostomatidae; genus Ginglymostoma; species Ginglymostoma cirratum. The sequence goes on along the minus strand of JAHRHZ010000017.1, from coordinate 10,122,329 downwards.
ACTATCTCTAATTTGTTTCAGTTGTTACAAAAGATCATTGACCTATTTTCAATACCTCCTGTGTTTATTTCAGTAAGAGTGTTGCCATATCATTTCCCCAAAATATGCTCTTTTTAACTTTTTATCTTGAATTTGAATTAAACTTAGCATTAGTTTCACATGTACTCACAGGAGTACAGTGAAAGGTTTACAAGCTGCTACTTATGGTACCTAGGTACAGATTCTTGAGTATAACTTCTTAGGGAACAAAAAAAAGTATACAAATAAAAAGTCCAGCGTTACACATCTGCAAAAATACAAAATCTTAGTCATAAGTTAGAAAAATAAAGAAATAAAAAGTTCAGAGTAACAGTCATTCCACGACAGTACACCAAAAAAAAATTAAAGAAAAAAAAGAGAAATTAACACAGAGCCCATCTTAGTCCATTTCACAGCTCTGGGCTCAATGAACAGACTCCTCATCCTGTTGGAATCCCGGACCGGAACCCCATCGATGCTGCCACAGGGATGCCCAAACTGAAGCCGATGGAAACATCCACCGAAAAGGAACCCCCGGACCTGGACCTGCCCTGTCTTTAAAGCTGCCGTTGAAGCAGTCTAGTCAAAAACCTCACCAGGATGCAGCCATGAGGAATAGCCACTGGGCTGTCCATGTCATCATAGTTAGTATCGCCTAAAACCTGCACACAAAATAATAACCATGAGATTACCAATTCTTTTTTCTGCATTAGCAGTGATAATGTAGGGCTTCTTTGTGCTAATCAAAAGAAATCATAAGTAAGGACTAATTCTAATACCGTACATGCAAATCAACCATGAATTTATTGAGTTCAGTTATTTTTAAGATTTCAGTTTGATTGCTGAACTCACTCTGAGCACAGGAATGCATACTCGTGTTTCAAGTGCACATTCATACTGCATGGTTCATGTAGTCAGTGAGCCATCAGAATCACCCTTTGGCAATTGAAATTATTCTCCTGTGAATGTTTATGTACATTTTCTTGATTCAGAAGACAAGCTGCTATGATTGTGATTAATAATTCACACCATTTTCTGCAGGTAATACAGTACTTCATGTGTTAGTTCTACAACCAGAAAAAGAGCAAGCATATTCCATGTATGATCTCATTACTTCACTTGTATCTGAGAAACATCACCAGTTTGTTGAAAACATTGTGAACAATGATGGCTACACTCCACTGAAGCTCGCAGCAGCTGAGGGTGACTTTGTAGTAAGTAAGCTACTTTTCTGCAATAATATGAATCCATCGACTAAGCTTGGTATGGAAATAAAGGTAAGAGTTAAAGGTCCTTCTCCTTCTTCCCATATACTGGCTTTGTCAAGGCTCCACTGGCAGTAATCCAGTCAGAAATTTTGAGTTTTAGTCACATTTCAGGAATTTGAGCACGGAATCAAGGATGATACTGCAGTAGTTGTAACTGGGATATCTCTCAACATTTGGATGAGACATTAAACTCAGACAGCACTTTCCCTCTCAGGTGGATGTTAAAATTTTTGTGACATTATTTCAAAGAGTTGAACAATATCTACAAACGTAGATTATTTATTCCTTGTCACGTTACTTTTTTGGAGACCGTGTTGTGCGCAAATTGGCTGCTGCATTTTCTGCATTATAGGTGCTGATAATTATGCACCATAGTCAGGGTGACCAATTCTTGGGACTTCAAAAGGGACACTTCTACATAGGAGTAGGGGCGTGATAGTTTGCTTATGGGAACTTTGGGGTAGAGGTGGGTGCTGGATAGACCCTAGAAGTGAGTAAAGAGGAAGGAGCTGGCATGAGTGTGTGAGGGTGTTGGCAGTACTTTATGTGCAGTGGGAGGAATGGAGGGTTTATGTTTATTATTCCTCTTTCTTCTCACTCTCCCTCTCTCTCGATCCATCTCAGTCTATCACTGTCTACAAGCTATTTTATATGTCCAATTATCTTTCTTGCTGTGTGTATGCAATGTTGTGACCGCACCTGGCAGCTTTTTTGCTGTGTATCTAGAAATTATAGACATGGAAATTATTTGCTTTGCTATAATGTCTGCTTCATAACTTGTAATGTGTTTTACTGTTTTAAATAAACTAACTTGAGAAGTTAATCAATTCCTTACAAGTGATTGATTATTCGGCCATTATCGTTAAGATGATGGGTCCGGGATGAGTCCAGTAATCAGGATCTGTGCTGTGGACAGGGCTCCAGAACCAACACCAGGAAGACAGCCACATGTGTGTACTGTGCATGTGTGATAATTAAACATCTTCGGACAGCTGAAAGAAGAGGCTCATAAGCAGTCTCCAAGTTACTGTTTCAGAAATTCAGGACAAAGGGTGTCCCAGCTACAAACAACCAGGGACACAGGACATCTGGTCCAATCATGGAATGGCCCCATCAAATCCAAGATAGTCCCTGACCATACTACATAATCTCTAATCAAAGCATCAGTTAAGATTGAAAGATTAGTTTAAATATAAAACTTCCATTTTTGAACAAAGTTTTAAAAATCTTTACAAGATCAGGGAGGTTAAGTAGAACTGTGCAACACATTGTGGACTGTTATTGACTATTATGCACAATTCTGGTCACCATTTTACTTGAGGAGTATGATCACACGAGAGAGACAATTAATGAAAATATTACCTGACCTGAAGAATTTTAGCAGTGAGAGAAGATCAGATAGGCTGGGGTTGTTTCCTTTGGAATACAGTGGGCCTTCAATGAGATTTAGAAGGGCAATATACAATTATTATTGAGCTATTGTGAAAGGAAGAAACATTCCCCTTAACAAAGAGACCAATAACCAGGAAAAAAATGAAACCATTAGGAAAACGTTTTTCTTCAACGGGTCATGGAGATCTTGAACTCACTGGCAAAAGGCTAGCAGTGAAGAACACTTCTCATTGCATTTTATAAATACTTGGATATCCAATGTGATGCTGTTACCCTCCAGTCTTTTGACCAAGATTTGTGGACTGGGCTTATGTCTCTTTTTCAGTCAACACAGGCAGAATGAACTGAATTAAAGTCCTACTGTATTGTAAATTCTCTATGTTTATAGTTTACCATGTCAAAAAAACCCATAGTATCTGAATTTCATTAATATCTGGATTACATTAATTCTTGTATTTTCTAAGAACTTCCATTACTAATCTGACTTGCAATCCTGGGGTGAGAGGCTGTTGTTTTGATTTTCAACTGGAGTAGACGGAAATATAATCCAGCCCATTAAAACGATTCAGGCCTCTTGCTGGTACTAATGGACTGGCAATACAAGTCTAAGGTGTTATTTATGTGATTGCTATGTTCATTGATTGCTTGATATGCACTAAAATCGAAAATTGGCACCAGAATATCTCACTCATGAGTTGGTCTCTTAACCTGCCATTTCTCTGTTTCAGTTATGTCTGTTATATGGGGCTGCATTTGTAGACTCTAATGGGACTGGGCATGGAGGTGGGTGGCTGCATAATTTCTCACCACTGGTGACATCCTACCTTCCTGGCTTCGTGCAACCCTTTTTCCCCTATAGGTAGAATAGGGAAGGTGACAGGGTCCACAAGCTGCTGATAGCTAACTGAGCCTATTAAAACCCCAAAGGTGGCAGGGAAGACCACTGTTCTGTGGAGGTGGCCTCTCAGCAGAAGTCTGGGTCTTACTGCCCCAGCATACTTGGAGTCCCTCTGCACTTACCCAGGTTGAGTAACAGCATTGAGATGCCATGTATAGAGGACCCCTCTTTGGGTGGCGAGATGGATGCAAAGGTTTTTTTTAAACATCAGATTTCAAATATTTTATGAGGTAGCACCCTTCGCTTACCTGCCAAATATTCTTCTTCTGCTTTCAAGCTGAAGTGCATCCTTTTGGCACTCCAATTTCGAAAGCCTACCCATTCCTTGTATGCTGAGCCAACCCCTGGCCATTAATTGACCAGTTTGGGGAAAATCAGAAGTGATTAGCTGTTTCCCACACAGTGCAGGTTTCTGACCCACTACTGAACTAAACAGCAGGACCCTGAAAACTCCAGGGAAAACTATGCTCGTGATTTCTCTCTTTCTGTTCATTTCCACTTTCTCGCTCTCGGCTTGTGCTCCTCTGTATGCTTTCCTGCCTGGTCTTTTTATCTTGATTGTCGTTTGTCTCCTTTCAGCCATTGATACTGCCCCCTTTATAATTTTCTCCCGTGATGACTTTTGATGTCCCATGGTGCACATCAGCCCAGTGTGTATTAGTTAAATCCACCCATCCTGCACTGCTGTCTCCAACAATATTCATAAGTCCCGTCATTGTTTGAGTTAAAAGATAGGTACAGCTCTTGCTGCCTGGACCTAGTATTAAAATAAAAGGAACAGTTAGCTTTAACTACAGTTATAAATTTTGATGAGAGCTCTCAAATTATTTTAGACAGTGGTTCTTTCACAGTAGCAAAACAAACAGAAAGTACAAAAAATGAAGACTTTATTAAATTAAAAATTAATTTAAGTCTGCAAATAGTCAGCTAGGAAGAAAAGACATAATTTGCACTTCTAGAGTATATTACCTCAAGATATCCCAATAAAGTACTACAGTTTTGAAATGCATTCACTGCTGCGTTGTAAGAAATGGGTCAGCACGTTGTGCATTGCAATGATGTAAAGGATCAGTTAATCTGTTTTAATGACATTGATCCAGAGATAAATCTTGCCCAGAACACTGTTCTTTTTTCAATGGCACCATGAAGACAGCCACAACTGTGATCTTGGGTTCATGTCATGCTACATGTGACCCCACTACACTGTTCTGTATCTGTAAAATCTTCCTCACTGTTCTGTTTTGACACCATCACCTTGATAAATTGTTATGCTTTACCTTATTTAATTTGTACAGTTTTGGATTACTTATTACTTTGGTTAGACCCTTGGCAAAGCGACTTTTGTACCTATCATATTATTCCAGTCATTTAGTTTGTCTCCAGCACCACCTTATTTTTAATTTTTTGTAATTATCTCTCTGCCTCATTTAATCAGATTATAGATCATCCCTTCACTTGTTATTCAGCTGTTGACACTTTACTCACACCATTTAAAACTCTTGGTAACTTATTATTCGACACTCCATTCACACCAGTTGTGTGATCTTTTGAATTCTCTGCCTAATAATTCTGTGTCCATGTAGTCTTCTCTCTCACTTCACCTGACAAAGGAGCAGTGCTCGGAAAGCCTGTGATTTCAAATAAACTTGTTGGACAATAGCTTGGTGTCGTGTGACTCCTGACTTTGTCCACCCCAGTCCAACACTTGCACCTCCACACCAAATTTAGAGATAGTTTTCAATGAATATGAAAATCAGCCTCTGAGATATGATCTAATGGAACTGTGGCCTTAATATCATCCGTGAGAGAGACTCTTCTAGAAGGATGGAACCGGAGGAGCTTAGGGCAGAGTTATCTGCTGTATCATCATAATGTATACAATGCTAATAGATACTGTTTGAGATCTGTCTTGCGATTATCTGAACAGACAAACTCACACTAAAACACCAAGGTACACCCATATTGGAGCACAGAAAGGGTCTCACTTTAAGCATCTTATCCTACAGGCTGCACCTGTGGTGTGGAGGCATAGGGTTTTAGCTGAAGTAGTGTGCTTAAGTCTCTAAACTGGGGGTTTTAAAAAGTAAAAATGTTAGTACTTTGCCCTTTGAGACAGATAGATGGTCACTTCTATTGAAGATTGGACTTTTTTGTGTTTAACATTTTTCCAAAATCTTACACATTGTTAAGTAAATAATTTTAATAACACCTAGTTTCTATACTCATGGAGACAATCAGATAGTGCCGTAGTAAGAAATAACAACCTCAGATTGATTTTACATGTCTCTTTTTTCCCTCTAGGGAAATGGGATTTCTCCTAGCTTTTATGTTAACAGCAGACCAAAATGCTAAACGTAATTCAAACTCAGCTTTGTAATCACAATGAGGAGAAAATTAGGATATTCATAGCAATTTTCAATGGATTGAGTGCATTACAATTCAATTTGAAAATATCAAATTATCTTTAAATATGTATTTACATTTGTTTAATACATTCATTGCTTTTCTTTCCGTAGATGTTCAACTATTTGGTGCAAAAACAAAAGAAAATATATTGGACAATGGGGACAATTTCTTACTGTGTTTATGATCTCACCAACATTGATACATGGGGTGACCAAAAATCGGTTCTGGATATCATAACAACAAGCAGGAATAGTGAGGTAACCATAAGGAATGAACCTACTTGTACTTTGTTGTAATTGTCCATGATGCAATACCTCTCCACGAGATGGCTCTACATATTTCATTAGTTCGAATTCTCCATTGTGAAAAGTTACATTTACATTTCCAATGAGAATGGAATTTAGTAAACATTGTGGCCTTGACGGTAACAACTCCCACTTTGAACTCTACATTCAGCAGCTCATTTAATAGTGTCAGCCTGAAGTGAGAATTACAACTTCAAAGCCACAAACCTCAAAGTCTCTGACTAATTTCTTAATTGTCTTAACTTCCAATCATGAAGGTAAATGAACTAGTTTCATTACATATAATAAAGTCTGACATTTTATGCCTCTCCTTAGCATTAGTTATGAACAGCTCACTGCTCCTTAGTGCCATATTTTAAAAGTAAACAATGATCTATAGAGAGAGATAGTAGGAACTGCCGATGCTGGAGTCTGAGATAACAAGGTGTGGAGCTGGATGAACACAGCAGGCCAGGCAGCATCAAAGGAGCAGGAAAGCTGACGGAGACTGCTAAAATGATCCAATAATCAATATCAAAAGGGTATATTTTCTTCACAGTGCTTACCAATAAAACTTATTTTAAAACAAAACTAAACTAAAATAATTTTAAACATCTTATGGATGATATATAAGATAGCATACTTTGACAGGAGATTTCATGATTTCTGCTGAAGAATCTTTTTTCATTCTTCATTCATGGATATGGGTGCTGCTGGCTGGGCCAGTATTTTTGCCCATCCCTACTAGCCCTTGAGAACGTGATGGTGAGCAATTTTCTTGAATCGCCGCAGTCCATTTTGTATAGGTAGACCCACAATGCCATTAGGGAGGGAGTTCCAAGATTTTGGCCCAGTGACATTGGGAGAATGATGATATATTTCCAAGTCAGGTTACTGTGTGACTTGAATGGAAACTTGCGAGTGGTGTTGTTCTCATATGTAAGCTGCCCTTGTCTTTCTAGTTAGTAGTGGTCGTGGATTTGGAAGGTGATGCATAAGAAGCCTTGGGGATTTCTGTTAAGACTATTTACATGTTTAAACTGGCACCTTTCCATCTGTGTTCATGTTTGGAAGTCTTACATTATGGGGTTCAAGAAATGGTCATACAGGTATCAAATGTCTGCAGTACCCATAAAGGACTCCATGCCAAAACATGTAGTTACTGTTATCACCTCAGATCTATAAATAAGATTTTGTAGATCTACATGTTGTTCATCCCAACTTTGATGGTCTGATTTGCTTTTAAAGTATTTCATCCATTTCACTTTTTTAATGCTTTTTAAAACCTGTTGTGAACAGGTTTTCTTAGGGTTCAGTATTTCTGACCTGTTAATGGCAAACATTATGATCTATGGTGTTACCTCATTGGAAGGAGAGAGGTCAGCTGAAAATGAAGGAAGTAAATACTGATCAAAAATTGAATAGACATTGATTGATCTTGTTTTTGTAGGTTCGCAAACTTGTTGATGCTAAACCAGTGAAGGAGTTATTACATCAAAAGTGGAATTCTTTTGGGTACAAGTATTTCCTGATATGGATGTTCTCCTATATCATGTACATTATAATATTCACTGTTTCTAGCCTTTATCGGCCCTTGAAGCCAATTCCACCAGGATTATCTGACAACCTCACCATTAGGACACAGAAGACTCTGGCAGTAAGTGTACACATTTCCTGAAAGGGAAATTCTCAATTTTTTATGTTAGTAGTCTTTAAAACCAATTCCTCTGGGGTCTCTAACACCTTACCATTCAGAAGCATAACATTTTAGTGCTGAAGTAATGAAATACTACTGACTCCAATAAATATTTTGAACAATAGTTCGCATTTGAGCAGGGCCATCTAAAGAATGAAAAGATGTAGGTGAAGGGATGATGATAAACGAGGTGGTAAATCAAACATTACCAAATAATTCATCCCAATGTTCCTTGTAAGTTTCAGGGTCAAGCAGAAGCACAAAGGTCCCTGTATAAACCACACAATTGTCAGCCCTTTTAAGTTAACGATAATGCACCTTTAATCTTATACTCCAGAGTATAACATTATTTATATAACACTATAACACTGTACAGTGGAACACTATTTACATTATCCCAACACTTGCAATGCAAGAAGGCAGGGCTTGTCAATTCAGGTGCTTTCCCTCTCTTCAACCATTGGCCCACCAAGGCTAGGCAACATAAGGGGTGGGGTGGCTGCAAGCAGGAATAGAAGAAAGCTCCTTGGCTCCCCAAACCTTCTTATCATTCAATGAGATCATGGCTGATCTGATACTCCACAGCCCTGCCCAACCCAACAACTTTTCACTCCCATACATATCAATAATCTATCTGCATCTGCATTAAAAATATTCAAAGACTCTGCTTTCATCACCTTTTGAAGAAGAGTTTTAAAGACTCACAGTCCTCTATGAGACAAAAAAATTCTCATCTCTGTGAAAAATGGATAACCCTTCATTTTTAAACAAGGATTCCTAGTTCTCGGATCTTCCACAAGAAATAACAACCTTCACATATCCACCTTGTTGAGACCCCCAGGATCTTGGGTGCTTCAATCAAGCTACCTCTTACTTTTCTAAACTCCAGTGGGTACTGGCCTGTCCAATCATTCCTCACAGGACAAACTGCACATTTCAGCTCTTTCACATTTAGTCTAGGAAAACTGAACTACTTCCAACACATTTACGTAATTCCTCAAGATGGGAGACAAATACTGTACACAATACGCCAGATGTGGTCTCACCAATGCCCTGCACAACATGAGTGAAGCAAAATTCTGCAGCCACAGATACTGCAAACCTCACCAATAACGGTTGAAAGCTTTGGCCCAGTCTGAAACCTAAGCAAAAAACTAAACCCTGAACTTCTTTAAATGCTCTCATCATATTCAGGTGCTGCATAAGGGCCCCCACCAAAACCCTACTTGCATTTTCTTCCACAGAGGGTTCCCTCATTGCTGTAAAGATCTCAGCTGGATTTCCTAACTCCACTCTCAAACACCTGTATAGTCATGAACCTTAATCCAGAAAAATGGGTCATGGTTGGGATCTGACCCTTCACCCCATTAGCATGGGGTAAGAAGCATCCAGATTAAAATATTCCAATCGTTTCTTGATTAGACATTTTTACGAGCCTGTAAGACCAAGTAGAATTCTTGTTCAACTATAAAACGTTGTTGGCAAGCTGTCTGCATTGCAATCAATGGACTCAAGTTAATCATATATTGCAATCCCTTCAGCTATTTTTGGCCCTTACGTGTGAACCCAAATTAACTAATTTTAGGAATAAGAATGGTACAGGGTAAACACCTATGCTTTTGGATTTATTAACAGTTACATTTCAAAACTCACTTTAGGAATCCTATCAAACAAAGGAAGACTATTTGAGACTTGTGGGTGAATTAATAACCATCATAGGAGCTTTGGTAATACTTATAAGTGAGGTAAGTCACAATATTTTGTTCTGTACACCTTAAGGCTAAATGGTACACTGTACAATTTACTTGGAGAGCTGCAACTGATGAAATAAATTATCTGACTATTCACTCTTGCCAGCTATTTGGCAAAAATAAATTTCAAGAAGATAAATCAGCAGAATTCTTGAGATGATATTTAATTTTCAGTCTTCAATACTAAGACTGTTATCCAAGTCAAAAAATGATGCAATTTACTGAAGAGCTAATGCAGCTGTTGTTGCCATGATATATAAGATCAGATGTAGTATTCTTCTTCAAAGATTTGTGGGAAAAAAGTTTAAGGTGTCCACAGATCAGATTTATTAAATATTAGTGAGGAAGCAACTTGGGATTCCAATGCACAATGCAATAAAATGGCAGGAAGTTGATTTACAGTGTGAATCCTTTCATAAGTTCCCAGACTCAAAACTGTGGTAAAGCTGGTTAACAATCATTAATCTATATACTGGCAGAGTTTTGGAATCTAGGAATCCAGTGCTAAACAGAATATGACTAGAACTTGTTGAGTTAGCTGCAGAGTAACTGAAGATATATTGCACCTAACCACGTATGTTCCCATAGCAAAATATACTGACTAAATGATTTTTATTTTATCATAAAATTCCTACAGTGTGGGGACAGTCCCTTCGGCCCAACAAGTCCACACTGACCCTTGGAGCATCGCACCCAGACCCATCCCCCTATAACTCTCCTGTGGTTCACATCCCTAAGCACTGTGGGCAATTTAGCATGGCTAATCCACCTAACCTGCACATTTTTGGACTGTGGGAGGAAACCCACACAGACACCGGGAGAATGTGCAAACTCCACACAGTCACCCGAGTGTGGAATTGATCCTGGGTCCCTGGCGCTGTGAGGCAGCAGTGCTAACCACTGAGCCACCACTAAAAACTTGACTCTGGTGGGACTTAAAACCATGAACTTTGAATAGCACTGTCAACACACACACACAGATGTCCAACATGCTCTCCACTGCACCACACCACTTTAGAGGTGAAATGCTCCCTCTGCTTCCTGTAGAATTCCTACAGTGCAGAAGCAGGCCATTTGGCCCAACCCAATACTCTGAAGAACATGGTCAATCCATCTATCCTGCACACCTTTGGACTGTGGGAGGAAATTGGAGCACCTGGCAGAAAACCAGGCTGACACGGGGAGAATGTACACACTCCACACAGACAGTCACCCAAGGGTGGAATTGAACCCTCATCCTTAGCGCTGTGAGGTAGCAGTGCTAACCACTGAGCTACCCTCTGGCTGCTTATTCCATATCAAAACAGAACTTTAGAAGCTGAGGTCATCATAAGAAACCAATAGCGAAAATGATCTTTGAATTTTACATTACAAAAAGTGCTGTCCAAATCCATCACAGATATCACTGTCATTATTTGTGAAAGTTGCCATTATTTGCAACAATCATGTGACCTTATCTTTTCATGCTAAACAGTGGACATTTGCAGTATTTTTGCAGCCAATTTGCTGAACTCAAGAATATTTTAGACAGCATTATGTAGATTGTTATTCAAAAAAGCTATTTCATCCCCTTCCCCAAGGATAAGTGCTGATGATATGACAGACAAATATGCCTTAAAAGAGTGGTAAGATTATGAAAGCCTAAGGAATCATCACTAGCAGACTTGATTGCAAGATCTGTATTGTCTGCACATTGATGACAAAGGATTCCACTCTCTCACTGGTCACCCCTTTTATGACTAGCTACATGATCTCACTATGTTTGTAAGCCTTTTCTTTCCTAGAAGCAACAATGACGTCTGACATCTCAGCATTCTTTCACAAAACTGGGTCCTTTTAAAACTCTTCCAAAATCGAATTTACCCTCCATAATGTTAGCTGATGGCAGTTGTGCACACTGTCCAGATATCAGCTGAGCACTTTCATAATGGATCCCATGTATCTACAGTCATTATAGCAAATAAAGACAGAATGATCATGGAATATTGTGAACTACTTTGAGGGCTAATTAATATTCCTGCTGTAAAAGGACCTTTAGGGAATAGTGACAATAGAATGATAGACCTTTTCATTGAATTTGAAAAAGGTGTAGTTCAACCTGAAACTAGGTTTTTTAATCTAAGCAAGGGACATTATCAAGATATTAGCAAAAATTCGCATCGTGGGTTGGAAAAATACATTGAGAGGTTTGCTGATGAATAGGCAACAGTTAGTACATAGAACATAGAACGGTGTTCTATTGGCCCACCATGTCCGTACCAGTCATGATGTCATTCTAAACTAATCCCATCTGCCTGCATATGGTCCATATCTGCTCCTCTCTGTCTGACCGTGTTTCTGTCTAAATGCCCCTTATGTGTTGCTTTTGTATCTGGTTCTACCACCTCTCCTGGCAGCGAATTCCAGGCACCCATCACCTTCTGCTTTAAAAAAAATTTGCCTTGCACAACTCATTTAAACTTTCTCCCTCTGTCAGATTGCCCCTCAGCCTTCACTCTCGTGAAAACAATCCAAGTTTGTCCAACCTCTCCTTATAGCTAACACACTCTAAATTCAGACAAGATCTTGGTAAGTCCCTTTTGCACCCTTTCCAAAGCCTCAAATTCTTTCCCTATAGTATGGCAACCAAAACTGCACACAATACTTCAAATGTGGCTGAACTAAAATTTTATGCAGCTGCAATATGACCTGCCAACTTTTATACTCAATGCCCCGACCAACAAAGGCAAGCATGCTGTATGCCTTCTTTACCACCTTATCGACTTGTCTTGCCACTTTCTGGGAGCTATGGATTTGATCTCTCTAGATCTCTCCCTAGATCTCTCTGTATATTAAAAAACAGTTTTAGGAAACTGAAATCAGACATGACTTTGAGGAATATAAAGCTAGCAGAAAAGAATGTAAACAAGGAATTAAGAGGGCTAAAACAGGTCATGAAATATCCTTGGCAAGTAGGATTAAGGGAAATCCCAAGGCATTTTGTATGTTTATTAGGAACAAGAGGATAATTGGGGAAAGGGTAGGTCCATTCTTGTCCACAGGATAAAGAAGAGGATTTATGCGTGGGGCCAGAGGAAGTGGGTGAAGTGCTTAATGAGTACTTCACATCAGTATTCACTAAGGGGAAGGATGTGGATGATGCTAAGATGATGGAGGGGTATGTTGATATTCTAGGGCATGTCAGTATTAAGAAAGAGGTGGTGTTTGGTGTCATGAAAAACATTAAGGCCATTAAGTCCCAGGGTCTGATGGGATCAATCCCAGGATACTGAGAGAGGTAAGGGAGGAGATTGCTGGGACCTTGACAGAAACCTTTGTATCCTCTTTAACCAAAGGTGAGGTCCCAGAGGACTGGAGAATAGTCAATGTAATCCCTTTGTTTAAGAAGGGCAATAGGGATAATCCAGAAAATTATAGGCCAGTGTGCCTTACATCAGTGTATGGAAATTATTGAAGACAACTGTTAGGGAGAGGACTTATTCACATTTGGAATAAAAAGAAAAGACTATTTGGGATATTCTGTTTGGCTCTGTGTGGGGGAGGTCTTGTCTCACAAATATGATTGAGTTTTTTTGAGTAAGTGACAAAGATGATTGATGTGGGAAGAGCAGTGAATCTTGAATGCGTGGACTTTACAAGGTTCCTCTGGTAAGCTGGTCCAGAAGATTAAGTCACATGGGATCTACGATGAGTTGATAAGTTGTATCTAAAACTGGCTTAGTCATAGAAGACAGGGTAGATGTGGAGAGTTGGTTTTCTCACTGGAGGTCAGCGACCAGTGGTGTTCCACATGGATCAGTGCTGGGACCTCCGATATTTGTGGTATATACAACTGATTTGGATGAAAATGTAGGTGGTCTGATTAGTAAGTTTGGAGACAACACAAAAATTGGTGGAGTTGTGAATGTGAGGAAGGTTGCCAAAGGACATAACAGGATATAGATCAGTTGGAAAGTTGGTCAGAGAAATGGAAGATTAAGTTCAATCTGGAAAAGTGTGAGATGATGTATTTTGGGAGGTCAAATGCTAGTATTTAAAGCTATCTGCCTGGCTTTCAAAACAATATACATTTCATTTGGACAAGAGTACCCAACAGAATAAGTGAGGGAGCTATGGCTAACAAGGAAAGTTAATTTAGTGTATTAGATCTAAGTAGGAGGGTTATAAATTTGCCAAATGAATTGTAAGTCTAGTGATTGAAATAATTTTACAATTCAGCAAAGGAGAGTCAAGAAATTGATAAATGGAGAGAGAGTAACTTGAGAGTGTAAAATAGCAAGAAATATAGAAAAGAATTGTAAGTTCGTCCATTGAGACATGAAAAGGAAAAGATTAGCAAAGACAAAACTGAATCAATGACTGAATCAGGAGAATCTATAATGGGAATAGAGGAAAGGCAGAACTGCTAAATTAGTACCTGTGTCTGTCTTTACAGACTTAAACATAAGGATTCTCCCTAAAAGAATTAAATTCCAGTAACTAGTGAGAGTGTGGATCTGAAAGAAATTGATATTTGTAAACAAAATAGTAGTAACGGAAAAGTTAATGGGATTAAAAGTTGACAAATCCTAGGGACCCAATGATCTTTGCCCTAGAGCATTGAAAGAGATGGGTTAAGTGACAGTGAATATGCTTTATTTGGATTTTTAAAAGGTTTTTGCTAAAGTCTCACACAGCAGGTTAGTAGCAAAAACGAAGAGGAACATCATCACTCATAGAATAGTGAATTTTGGAGTTGCACAACCCGGACGGCTGTAGAAACTCAGTCACTAAGTAAATTCAAGAGAGATTGATAGATTTCTAGTTCTTAGTAACATGAAGGAACATGGGAATAGAACAGGAAATAATGCATTGAGGTCCTTATATTTTGCTCTGTAAAGACAGACACAGGTACTAATTTAGCTTTTCTGCCTTTCCTTTATTCTCATTATAGATTCTCCTGATTCAGTAATTGATTCAGTTTCATCTTTGCTAATAGTAGTAGTCTCCAGGGGCTAAATGGAGATTACATCTTCTCCCATGTTCCTATGTATCTGTGAGAAGTAAAATGGATCTGATATTTCTACAGCTTTATCGAATCAGTTTTGTAAAATCTATTCAAGTTGGTTAATGTAAATGGTAAGGTGAACTTGCCTTAGTCCTACCAGATTAAAAGGCTGCTTCCTCATTTGACAGAGCTGACTGAGGGTGATTTGACCTGAGGGTCCCATGCCTCGGGCAAGGGGTAAGGTTGAGAAGGAGAGTTTTTCATAGTAACCGCAACTGGTGTAGGAATTGAACCCATGCTGTTGCAACAGCTCAAAACAAACCAGTCATCTAAGATAATGGACCCTGCTGGGGCTGATCAAGATTATGTGTCAATGAGAATTAGCAAGACAAATTAAAGTAATGCAATTGCAAGCTGAAATACCCATGACGAAGTAGATTCATTTTCCACAAGAGCAATACCCTTCCTATTCGATTGCTCATGATGGACTCGATACTCAGCACTTATTTTCATTTCCAGATTCCTTACCTGTACAGGATTGGTCCAAGAAATTATTTAGGAAATACGTCTATAGGAGGGCCATTTCCATTGCTACTGTAAGTATAGTCTTTTACTTTTGCCTTTTTGTTTTCTAAGTGAATCTAGATAGCATACTGGAATTTAGTTAGAGAATGTGATTGACAGTAAAGTTAGTCCAATGCCTTGTAAATGCCTCAATTGAACCTACCTCCACCACTCTTCCAGGCAATGTAGCTTCTAAATTTCTTTTGGGTCTGGTAGACCTGCGCAGCTGCAGTAGTATACTCCTGTATAACCAGAGCTATGGGAAGCTCATTTGCACAGATGGCAGATTTCACCACCATTCGAATAGATACAGACTCCTAGGAGCAGAGAGCAACAGATTTCACCACAATAGCCAACTTCCCTCAGGTACAAGGAGTAATCAGTTGCACACATCTGACCATTAGGATATTCCCTACAGCCAGAGAGACTGACAAATTAGAAAGCATTCCATTCTATCAACATTTAGCTCATATGTGACAACAGGACGATATTCCTCTAAGTGTGCACTCTATTTACGAGCGGTTAGCATGTTGCAATTATCCTGTAAGTGTTGTACCTACCTCAATTATTCCAAGCCATTGCCCAGGTACACGCTTGCTATGTAGTGATAAGGTTTATCCTTTGAGGGGATGGTTCCTCACAACTCTGATAGCCCCTGCTGCCCCAATAGTTTTATAATGTGAGCGACTTTCAGATGTGGGTCATCACTGAACAGGGAATTGGGTAAGCTTTCAGACAGCCTAGAGGAATTATTTAGTGGGGAGCAGCTACCAACTCCTGCAGGTATTGATATGCCACCATTGCAGGAATCCTGGCATGGGATATTGCTCCTTATATACTCTGTGGAGATCAGTACTTTTGTTATCAGCAGACTGGTCCAGGTTACTGAGTGTGACCTATACAGAATCTCACACTGTTTGTGTATGCACTCCTGCTGTTGCCATGTGTGGCTTTCCAATCAGCTTAGCTAACCACTCCAGGGAAGAATTCATACACTTGAATGAGAACCCAGGGACACAGCCTCAGAATAAGGAGAAGACAGAGATAAGGAAGAATTTCTTCACGCAAAAGGCGGTGAATCTTTTGAATTCTCTGTCCAGAGGACTGTGAAAGCTCAGTCGTTGTATATAATAGACAAAAACAATCAGTCTCTAGAAAAAATGGCACCAACGATATGGGGATGGCATGTGAAACTGGTATGGAGATCAACAGTTACAAATGACCTACTGCTGCTCCTGTGACCCAGCGTATGAAATGCCAGGTAGCTTGGAATGTCAGGAAATTTGGCACATTTGTTTTGCAACTTCACAGAATACCTGGGATTTAGAGATCTTATGATTGAAGGCACATGTAGACAGTAAACCCTACTCTACACTATTTGTCACAATTACTAAAGACATTTGAGTACAAGTACCTGCATTAGGTCAGTGCTGTGTGCAGTAGTCTCCTGACGAATGCAATCAGGCAGCAAGAAATTTGCAGTTTATATTGAATGAGTTCATACTCGGTCGACTTTACCATAGTTGAAAACCCATTGGTCATCATATACTATCAGAGAAAAGTTCGCTCTTCATATGACAAGGGTCAGAACTAACTTACCAGTGCAGTGTCAGCTGGATTTTCATGCGTCCCACCTTCAAGTGGTCGCATCAGAGGTGGTAGGATTCACATCAGAACTTCCCCAGTTCCAGTATCTCCTCCCATTTCTGGCTGCCACAGAGTTTGTTTGCAGTGCCTTCAGAGCTGGCAGTACCATCTCTATCATTAAACCACCTTCTGAGCAGGAATAAAAACTGGTCAATTGGGAACTCTGAAACAGCAATGGGATTGTGAATCGGGTAAAATACTGCGTCCCATGCCCGTTCCAATGCAAAACTTCAGCCATAGTTTTGCATCTTGGAGATATTCAGCTTTTAAACATGACTGTTTTCAAATAACGAAGAGCAGCTTATCTTATGGAATTCTGTGAGGACAGTACGTTACCTTTCCAATGTGGGTCACCATGGCAAAACACAGCCCTTATTTTGCCAGATACAGACAATCAGAGTGTAAATATTATATTTATTGAGTGTATATGGTGCAAAACCCTATTGTATGTACAAATATATAAAATTATTAAACTACTCTTTTTCAAAAACGTTTAAATTTTATAAATCACGAGTTTCCCATTTTTCCAGGGTTTGTTACTCCCTATTGATTGCTGTGGCAGTTATCATGAGAATCCTCGGTAATGTTGAAGAAGCTGTTCCAATTTCTTTGGCTCTGATCATTGGTTGGTGCAACACCATCTATTTTGCGAGAGGTTTTAAAATGCTTGGACAGTTTTCCATTATGATTCAAAAGGTGGGAAAGCCATTTAAAATTATTTATCCAGGGTGGAAACATTTTAGCACATATTGAAAACAGTTATATTGTCCCTGGTTACC
The DNA here is from genome assembly GCA_024137785.1 of Ginglymostoma cirratum. Taxonomy (NCBI): domain Eukaryota; kingdom Metazoa; phylum Chordata; class Chondrichthyes; order Orectolobiformes; family Ginglymostomatidae; genus Ginglymostoma; species Ginglymostoma cirratum. The sequence continues at coordinate 10,104,639 of JAHRHZ010000017.1, read as the reverse complement.
AACAAGTTGTATTTCACTGTTTCCACTGATGGATCTCCCTGAACATTTCACTCCCATCACATTTTCAATTAATTCTCGGTCCCACCAGAGGTGTTATTATCAAACTCAAATATGTTGCTATGATCCCAGTGAGCTCTGGCATTTTTTTTTTTTTGCTTTCTCAATTACAACTGACAGTTTGAGGAGTTTGAATAGTAAATATAATTTCCAAAACATTTTAAGGAACAACAACTTGCAATTATATACCATCTTCAACACAGAAAACAACGCCTCAGTGTAGATCAGTAAGTACAGTTACAATGAGTGAGTGGTACTTGTCATGAGTTAGGATATATTTTTGGATGAACTGAAGTCTCTGGAGGGTGGAATATGGGAGATCAGACAGGGGAGTATTAGATTAGCTGAACTGGAAGTGACAAAGGTGTGGATGAAGATTTCAGCAGCAGCTAGTACACGGCAATGCCACAAATTGGTAAACGTTTCAGAGGAGCAAATGAGCAGACTTTGAGATGGACAGGATTTAGGTTGAAAGCTGAACTCAGGATTAAATAGAATGTTAAGTGTGTGAACAATGTCTTCGACCTGAGACCATGGCCAGAAGGGGGATGGAAGTAACAGCATGCGAACAGAGTTTGTGGTGGTGGCCTTAATGTTCTCAGTGTTTAATCAGAGGACATTTGTTCCATTCAGAAGTGGATGTCAGACAATCAGGGGAACAAAGAGGCAGTGAAGGAGTTAATGTAAAGAGTGGAGACGTAGAGCTAGGTGTCATATGTGTGGAATCTGATCCAAACGTCTTTGGATAATGTCATCAGGGGCAACTTTGATAAGGAATAGGATATGAACCAAAAATTCATGTTATCAGATTTGTTATCAGAGTTTCAATTATGAGAAACACTACCATTGTCTTTGTGGAGCTGACTAATCAGTTTATATCCTATAGAATGGTCTCATTCTCTGCACAAAGCCTTGGCACATATTTAACTGAATTGCTCCAAGCTGTTAGGCATTGTACACAAGCTCTCGGGCAGTATATCCATGAATGTACTAATTCCTGATAACTGCACATCTGCCTTTTGCAGTGGCCTGGCTTCTTGATGTCACAATCTAAATCTTATGCAACTGAGTTGGCAGCTGATATAGCCCTTCCCTCTGCCTACGCTAACTCTTACAGATTTTTATTTAATTATACACCATGAATGTGAACACCCATCAATTAGCCTAGCTTTTAGAGTACATTTATTGCCGACCTATTACCTGATATTTGATCTGATCAGATCAAGTGACAGTAAACTTTCGGGTAGACTGGCTCTGTTCCTCAATTGGTAGAGGCCTCTGCAAATTTCTTCACAGTTTCATTTTAAGTAGAAGGAAAAGACAAGTGATAAAGAAGAAAGTTGAATAGTTGGTGAAAATATTTACAGATTTTATGTGGAGTGTGTAGGTTGAGAGACAGCAAGAAGAGAAAAAGAATAAGGTATGACAAATCCCTGGACAACATTTCATTCATTGTTGCTATTTGTCTTGAAAAATTGAACTAAAAATTCAACTAATTTCTAAAATATATTTCTTCAAAATTTTGTTTAGGGTTTTCATTACTTAGTCACCACTTAAATATAAATAGCTCTTAAAGTGATGCGCCTTCCTAAATATGATGTTTGTGGATTTTTATTTCCTCACAGATAATTTTTGGTGATTTTATGCAATGGTGCTGTCTGGTACTAATCTGCATCACTGGATTTACATCTGGTATGTGCTTAATTTTAATAAAAATATTTTAGGTTGTAAGAATAAGTAAAACAGGAAGGTAAACCCAATATCTGTGCAATGTAACAAAAAGAAATACGTCTCCTTAACCCCATATCAATCCTCTGTAGCGTGATTTCATTCAAAAGGGCCCCAGGGAATAAAGAATGAATGTGATATGTCAATGCAGAATGATGAATTCCTCTGCATGAAATTAGTTATCAGAATTGGAAAAGGTAATTGTATGATCATATTCTCTATAATGAAAAACACTATGAATACTTTCTAGTTCCATCAGAAGTTATAAAATGGAGGTGTTTATATTCCATTGTCAATGAACACATTTCCACTATAATAGGCCTCAGCTATTGTGTATAAGTTTTCCCTTCCTTTTCATCCAATAGATGATTTTAAAATTTATTATGCTACACTATTCACTATTGACGTTTCAATTGAAAACAAACCTCACAAGGTGTTGTCTTTTGTCTTTATTCTACAGCTTTTTATGTCATGTTTCAGACCCTAGATTTGAGAAATTATCCATATTTCCGGGATTTTCCAATGACAATGTACACCACGGTTGAGCTAATGATGGGCTTAATTGATCTTCCTGTTCCATATGATAAGCCAACTCCCAGTATCCTATACATTGGATATGTTCTATACATGATTTTTGTGTATCTTCTACTGTTAAATTTGTTGATTGCAATGATGGATGACACATATTGGAGAATTGCATATGAAAGAGAGGAACTTTGGAAAGTGCAGGTAAGCTATGTTTTATAAATGCAGTTAATGAAATTTGTAATAAGCATCTGTGTAGGAAATAATCAAATTCATTGGCCTATTTCTAATAATACCGAGATGGGTGTAAAGAGCGGTACGTGAATCAGTAGTCTACAGAGGCTAATTGATGAATTCTGCAAGTTAACCATAAGTACCACGATATTTAATTTACCTGAGAAAGCATACAATATAGTTAATCAATTTTGATAAAATTTCAATCAACATGAAGAACATCCTGTCAGAACTTAGAATAGATTTTTCCAGTCTTCTCCCATGAGGGAATTCCTCATCTGCAACTAATATCTTTTGAAATTGCTAAGTTCAATGCCTGATTTACAATTATACAGCTACAGAGGTGAGATAGGTTGCCATTTTGCAGAGAAAATAAGCATGTCTGGAATTGTCCAGTCTCGTATATGTACAAATTTTTTTTTGCATTATTTATCTACTTTGCAATATCACATTTGTTCCCCATGCCTAAATATTTGTAATCAATTTGTTCGGAAATGTTTTGGCATATCTCTGGAGCATGTGGGACTTGATCTTTGGCCTCTTAGGTAAGGACACTACCACTGGACCATAAAAGCCCTGAGTACAAGTTTACTTATTATCCAGCTAAATAAATAATATTGTTCAGCACTCACATATAAAATGACCACAATTATTTGATAAATAGTGCAGTGCTAACAGACAAAATTGTGGCATATTCTTAATCAATTCTCTTCCAACGCACTCTATGTTATAGTGCTAGTTTGTCACAATCAGGAAGCTGGTGTGTTTAATCGTTACTGTGTATCAATACAGATGATCACAGCTAGACTGGAAGCAGGGTATTCTACAATTGGATTTAGCTCATGGTTCCAAGATCTAATAAATCATCTATTTTGCCATCACTCAAATCTTGTTACAATGTGCCTGTACATATAAAATGTGGACCCCACCCATAGTTGAAAAATCAGCTGATTTACATAGTTGTGTTTGTAAAGGGAAAAAAAAATCCTGTTTTCACCATTTTAGGTAATACTCCTTACTGGACAGTTTACTGGATACATATTATTGTTTATAAGCTGTACTGCCATTCTAAGAATGCAGAAAACTTTAACCAAATATTTTCCATTTATAATGATATATGAACGTGTTCCTGGTTTGTATTCCCTCTGTAGATATACACTGGTACAGGTTTTGTAGTCGGCAGGAAACGAAAGGCATAGGCTCTTCATTGCATTTTTACTTGTCCTCAGACTTTCCACATACTTTGGCAGCACTGGGACTTACAATTATTCAAAAGGCAGAATGCAATAATGCCTTCCACTGAGAAGTCAGAACCTTAACAAGCAGCTATTTTTTTCCTTAACAAAGCAGATTGAACAATTCTTCCTAAGATATGTTGGGGTGAAATTTAACCCTGAAACCTATGGTTGGGGTCAGATGAGATGTTGAAATTCTAAAAGTCTCAAATATTACCTATTCTGCCTCGAATCAGCCTGGTTCCAGTTTTAACTGAGGCAGGAAAATGAATGGGCGACCAACTCCCCGAAGGCAGGTGAGCTCTTTAAATATTTTACAGAGACCTGCAGTCTCAGATTTGAGCTATTTTATAAGTTTAACCCTGGCTGCTCAAGTTTCTCTGCCTTCAAAAAGAAACAGTAGCTGAAGGGAAGTGAGTGCAGCTTCATGAAGAAGGTGAGTTCCCTTACTGCATTTAGCGTGTTTAATTGGAGACAAAATTACTTTCCACAAAATTGCCTTCCTCCTTTTGATCCCCCCTCTCAAACAGATATGCACTCTTCCTCCTTTCAGAAGTTCCAAACTATTTACCTGATTCAACAGCCTGAATGCTCCCACCTTGTCTGAAAGCCAAATTGTTGATCAGGCTGACTTCTTGATCAGGATCCTACAAATGAAACAAAAACACGCTATGGAGTCAGAAGTCCAAAACTGCAGGTTGTCTAAAACTCTGCACGCCCTCCCAGCTTACCAAATCCCAGTCAGGATCAAAGTTTAAAAAGTCCAAATCTGGAATTGTAAATTAGAATATTGAACATAATATAATGTCGCCTACAGGAAGTGAATTAGAGGTGAAGAAAGACATAATTCAGACAGAAAGAATAAGCAAAAATAATTATTTCAACACTTAATTTTTATCATTTCTACCTTAAACAATTATCTAAATCCAAAATATTGAGTTTTCATTCTTCTGAAAGTTTATTTTCAGTATCAAAGAAGTTGTTTGGCAGATATTAAGATACATTGGACTGCAGCAGCTCTAATGTTATCTGGCTCCACATTTGGTGGGCTTCGAATGAGTAAATTCTACAACTTCTAATACCATTTTTTTTAAACTCATTATCTTTCAACAAAATGTTATTGCAGTAAAGCTTTTGTAGGAGAGGGATAATTCAGCCAGAAACTTCCTGAATCCACTGTTTAGTTGGACATGTTTGGATGGTAGCAGTTGCTGTGCAAATTCCACATTGATAATAGCGCATGTTGATAGATAGAGTTATTTCTGTCATGAAATTAGGGCTCAACTGTCTTTGAGCTGATATGGAGATGGATTACTGTGGAATGATGTGAATGTTGGTGAGGATATGAAGGGGAGGATCAGGATTTGTAATCACGTTCTCCAATTTTTAAGATTTGCTTTTGATTAGAACCTAAAATGATATTAATAGGAACAGTCCGTGAATTAGAAATTAAATTGCTAAGTCATCTTTTTCAGATTGCAGCCACCATACTGCTTCTAGAGCGACGAGTGCCAATATTTCTGAGAATCCGCTCGGGAGTTCCAGGAAGATCTCTGGGCTTTGATGATGATAAGTGGTATATTGGGTAATCCAAAAATGGCATTTCAGCATTTTACTTATTCATATTTTATTTCAAATGCAAATTTCACTTATTTAATATAAGTTTTCTTTTATGACAGGGTTGAAGAAATTCTTACTGAGACAGTAGGAACAAAAGTGCAAGTCCCAGCACTGAATGCACAGAAGTACTCTCACCATCTAGGTTGGGATGCAATTCGAAAAAATCTTGCAAAAATCATAAGCATGAGAGATTCTTCTGAGTCTACCTCTTTTTAAGGAGTATTTTCTTTCTAATGATCGCCATTCAGATGTCCAAAATATATTTTTCTCAGTTTTGTTATTTGTACTGTGCAATACTGATCAAATGATTATACACAAAAATCATACTTTATTGTGAGTGGTTAGCCTAGTTAATATGTTAATTTTAAATTCTTCTTTCAATCACTTAACAGAGTTAATTTTATTTAAATTCCTTTGTTGAAATAGGAGAAAGAGGACTATGTTTCAAACATGCTAAACCATTCATAAAATCGTCCAATAAAATAGTAGTTTTCAGATTATAGCCGACTGCTTCTTCGTAAGTCAGTTTTGGTGTGTTTTAATTAATTATTTGTGAATGTTCTACATTCCATTGAGTGGTTGAAGTGTTATTTCAAAATGGTTATTAATTAGATCCGTGTTTCTATAATCAGAAATTATTTTTGAACACAAACATCGGTAGGGATTGTCCTAATCACCCATTCTAACTTCAGTGGGACCCCCTGAGAAACACAAAGACTTCATTTTACCCCAGACAAATTTTCTAAAAGAAGGGAAAGGGATCTGTTAATACAAAAGCATGGAGGATACATCACAGAGGAGAGGTACATTTGGAATCGCACATGTGAGGGTCGTGGAGGGGTGCTTTTGGGGCCAGAGATCTAATTTTTCCATTCTGTTGGTGGGTTGGCCTAACGGTTCAAAAATAAATCAAAAGTATAGATGGCAGAGAAATGCTGCTATAAACAGAAGTTTAACTCACCGTCAGTTCTAAATGAGCTCACATCTGTTATGGACCAGGCCAGACCCATTTAAAATATTTTAAGGAGGTAGCCTAGACCCTAACTTTTTCCTATTTTAAAGCTGGATACAAAGTGAATGTTCCAGGTGTTTCGCAACTGGTCAAACCACTCGGTTTTAAGCAAAATAAAATTTATTTAAACACTACAGTTGAAACATGAACAAAAGAAAGTGGAATTTAGAGTAACTTAACTATTGGGAAACCTAACTGACCCGATACAGCAACTTAACTAATTAACTGTTCCAATATAGTAACATCCCATAAACACAACCCTCGGTAGAAAGGTAAATTCAAACACAGATTTCTGTGGGCAGGAGGGAACAACATCCAGAGAGAGAGTTCAAAGAAAGTCACAGGAACCCTTTACTGAAGCTTCCAACACTTCTGGTACTCAAAACATTTTGTGACTGCTACAGATTTAAAAAAAACCTAGAAAAATCCTGACATGAGAGAACTGGCCACTCCCCTTCCATTGTTAAACTATTACTCCCTAGACTCTTCAACACCTCTGCCTTTACAACCTCTCTTCAAAAAAAGCCCAGGTCAAAATAACCTTTTTAAAGTGACTGCATTTTCACACATTTTAGTGGGATTTTCCCCTCAGTTTAAGTCTTGTGAGGAGCTATTAAATTTCAGCTGTCCTAGCCCTGATTTGAAGCCTTGTTGCAGTCCATTAAAATAATTATTTGTCTTCTCTTAGACTTTTAGTAAAAGTGAAAGTAAGGCAGATCCATCCTCATTGACATTTGATTTGTATGATAGGGAATTTTCCTATATTTGCCCTGCATGTTGTTGGTTAGTGATGGTTGAACAACCGAAGATGAAACTGTTTCTTAGTTCTCAAAAGCAAATGTAAAAATCAAAATTAGCTAGCCACTTTATTCAAGACAAAACCACCTGGGGCTACTTTTGACATTGTGTGACAGTATAAAGTGGGTGGCAGTACAAATTCAATAGCAGTATAAAGTGGGGTAGCAAATTGGCAGCCATTTAATCAGGAGAGATGTGAAAGGGCTGAGAATATAACTGTTCCACACTTCTCACAATGGGCGGAGCCTGAGAATATGGTATTTCCCAGATTAGATTTAGTCTTGTTCTTTTTTGATATGTATGTTAGGCAATCTTCCACATTATCAAGTGGATGCTCATTCCATTGTTCTATGGTTCGCCTCATTCAAAGAAACTGTGGTAATTACGGCATGTACTTCTAAAATCAACAGTTGTGTAATCTTTTACTGTTAGTAGTAAACCATTTGTTTTTGCTATTTTTATAAACGTTAATGTTATAAAGTAAGAGATGCCTGTTCAGGCAAAAAATGTGCAATTAAATTTGGTATTCTTAAATAGAATGTGGGAATGAGTGCACTTGTATCATGGAATAAAGTTTAACATTGCATGATTTTTAATTTCATCTGTTTTTAATTTAAGTCCTTCAACTCTAACCTTCCTCGGTAGCGTATTATTCTGTCAAATATATTTTCTAGAAATTTCAAATGTTGAATGTATTTATGACAGGTGAGCTCATCAAAATAAAAGATGTTAGAATATTTTCCATTTTGAGAACTTTGTGCATTGTAAAGATTCACAGGCCAAATACAGCACAGTTTGATACAAGTGACATTCCTTTCACTTTTTCCCATTAGGTAACCTAAGAAGAATACATCTTATCACACCTAACCAATCAAAATCATTTTTGATTTCGATAAGTCCATGAGACTTAGAGCAGAAATTAGACCATTTGGCCCGTTGAGTCTGCTCTGCCATTCAATCATGGCTAAAAAGTTTCTCAATCCCGTTCTCCCACTTTCTCCCTGTAACCCTTGATCCCCTTGACAATCAAGAACCTGTCTATGTCCATCTTAAAGGTACTCAATGACCTGGCCTCCACAGCCTTCTGTGGCAACGAATTCCATAGCTTCACTACTCTCTGGCTGAAGAAATTTCTCCTCATTTCTGTTCTAAAGGTCATCCCTTTACTCTAAGGCTGTTCCCTCGGGTCCTCGTCTCTCCTGCTAATGGAAACATCTTCCCAACCTCCACTCTATCCAGGCTGTTCAGTACTCTGTAAATTTCAATTAGATCCCCCCTCATCCTTCTAAACTCCACCAAGTATAGACCCAGAGTCCTCAAATGTTTCTCATTTGTTAAACCTTTCATTCCTGGGATCATTCTCGTTAATCTCTTCTGGACTTGCTCCAGGGCCAGTACATCCATTCTAGAGGAACTATCTGTGGTTTTTCTGTGAGTGATATGATGTTAAGTGCCGATTATGAAGTGCCAATTAATGTTAAATCAGGTGGTGATGAATACCCACTAGAAATAGGATTGAAATCAAACAAACTTCTTTGAGGTGAAATCTCAATAGTTAGCTGGTGGGTTTCTACTCCATCATTTCAGCCAGATTAGACGTCAGAAATTAAGAGGCAGTCTATGAACCCCATTTATTCCATTGGAACATTGGTTTCCTCCTTACTTGAAGATCTCAAAAGAAAACTAGGTGAGCTATGTGGCGGTTGCAAACATGTTTCAGTCTGATTTGGACAGGTTATGAGAGTGGGAAAATTCATAGCAGATAAAATATAATGTGGTTGTAATGTGGATATATGTGAATAAAAGTGGGAGACCTACGATAACAGTACAGCTTTCTTTGAGATCCTAACCTGCTCTGTCTTTCCCCACCCAAGTCCTTCTTATACGATCAGTCTGGGTGTCACTTAATGCAGTCTTTAGCATCATATTATTGTCCAAGATGGTGGAGACACCGTGCAACTCGTTGAGAGCTCTCTACACCAGGACGAACTCGAACATTTCTTATAACCGTTCTACACTTTTAAACCTAACTTCTAAATCTGTAAAGGCTATTGATAATGTTCTCCTAACGGACTCTCTAACCACAAATAATGCTGATCCTGCTAACTTTGACTTCACCTAGTACATGCCCTGTGCAATGTAACTGTATGCCTCTGCCTTAGTCTTTTTGATCTGTACATCCTTGCTTACTATCATCTGCCTGTATTGCTCATAAACAAAGCTTTTCACTGTACTTCGGTACATGTGACAATAAACAAATCAATCAATGAATCAAACTCTTCCAGAACCATTACTTTATGTAACATCTCCCCCAAGGTTTTACTCCCATGATTAATGTTTCTACGTTCATATCTGAAATTACACTTACCAGTATTGCATCTCCCCCTCAAGTATCTGAAAAATTGAAAATTCAGGTGATCTGGAGGTTTCACAATTCTTTCAGGATGTTCTCTGTTTGGTGAGAGGACTATTGGTTCTGTTTTTAACTACTTGCAGTCTGTAAGTCATTGCAGTCGAGATGTTCCCATTTGAGTTCAATGATCCCAATCAGTTATTGATGGATGATTGATCTGCAGTGTGAAAAGGTTCCTACAGTTCTTTTGTACAACTCCTGCAACTGTATCAACAATACATGATTGCTGCTCGTCTACCAATTTCAAATGACCATAAGCTATCCTGCTAAGGTCCCATATCCAGATCTGTTACCCTAACTTAAGTATATCAACCATTGTACATAGATATATCCATTATGGTGGATAGCTTGCTGCACATCGTATTGCTTACTGGAGGGTTTTCCTGTGCTTTTGTGGCCAAAATAGTGGTTACCCTTCCAAAGATAAAATGGAAGCTTCACATTTTTCATGAGAAAAATTGATAACTTCCTGCCTTTTTTGGCTCAAGAAATAATTCCCATAATTTTCTCTGACTTTACCAAAGAAATTCTTTTGCCTGCGGCATTAAAGTTGAATTGCATTGCGTAACACCTTTCCTTGGATAATTCATTCTATCCATGGTGCTTCTAACTACATGCATTGTCTTACAATTTTAATCAAGATCTCCTTTGATAGCTTCACTGCCTGATTTCTGGTTCTGCAGCCTTATTAAATCCTTCCCATCTTAACTATAGTGTCAACAATAGATCTCCTACTCTGATTGAAGCATTGCTTTAATTCTGGCTTTACAATATTCCCAATACCATAATCTTGGATTAAAGTACTTCTATGGCCCTTGACTTTCCTTACTGTGGCTGTGCCTTACTCATGATTGCAGAAATGTTCACTTTGAACTGTTAAGTATTCATTTTTCTAGTTCTCACCTTTGCAGCCTGTAACTGTCTTTATTTATTACAGTTTTCACTTTGCAACCATTGCTGTCCAATCACTCTCTGTTGCTGATCTCTAATAGGAAGTGCTCCTACATTTCATAGTACGTGATGCAATCTGTAACTACCAGCTGTGATTAGTGTACCAGCTCAACGTGGCTTTTAGCTCAAACTTCCTGCTGTGCTTGTTTTACCACGTTGGAAGTACTTTCTTCTTCCCGTCAGTGCAGATTCTCTCCTGTAGAATCTTGTCACAGTTTGACTATTCCAGGTATTTTGATTGTTCAGCATTTTGTGCAACTGACTGTCCAAGTCATCCTTAAAGCTCTAATTGGAAATTTCTTCTCATTTCAGTGGAATGTGTTCTTTACAGCTAAGTCAATTTCCAATCCCCATCACCATGTTGTATGAGCACATGTTGCCTACCACTGCCAACATGCAGTGGAATAAATTGGTGCTATTAATCCCTTTTCTGAGTTGAAGGAGCAGACGTATTTGGTATAAAATGATAGATAAAAACAACTAAAAATTCTAACAGGAAGAGAATCCTGTCTCAAACAGGATGTTGCATTATAGCAATCACATACAAGTTAATTAACGAGAGACTCTGTAACCTAGACTATTGGGAGATCTAGGATAACAGGACTGTCCTCTTTCAGATTCTGAGATGTTCTATCTTCTCTCATCCAAGTCTTTATGATATCACCAGATTGTGTAGCACTTCATGTAGTCTTCAACATTAACCCTTTCAGAACCATTGCCCTATACAACATTGTCCTCTCTTGCAATCTGCTATGTATAGTTCTGTCAAATAAAGCTTGTTGCTGTTCATTCACGATAATGAAATCTCACATTACTATATGGTGGCAATGGCAACCAGACCCACAAAACTGCAGGCAGGGAACAACAGCCTGAATTGAAGACCAACGATAATAAACCATGAGGCCAGCTCAGTAATCCAAATGCAGAGGTCGGAAAAATATGCAACATGAAGCTTGGTGGAGGTTGGGACTGCCAGCTGTACATTTGAGGATGTGCCTAAATATAGAACAGCACACAGGGAAATCTGGGCCAATACAGTGTGGAGTTGGAGGAACACAGCAAGTCAGGCAGCATCTGAGAAGCAAGTAAGTTGACATTTCGGGTTTACACCTTTCATCAGGGCTGCGGAAGGGGAAGGGAGCTCAAAAATAAATTGAGGGGGGTGAAGCTGGGGGAAGGTAGGTGAGATGGTGATAGGTGGATGCAGGTAGGGTGTGGTGGGGATTGGTCAGTGGGAAGGGTGGGGTGGACAGGTGGGAAAGAAGATAGACAGGTTGTGTCAGGTCAAGGAAGTGGGGATGAGAGGGAGGGTTGGACATGGGATGACCCCAAGGTTGGGAAAATTTTGAAACTGCTGAATTCAATGTTGAAGCCATCGAGCTGTTGTCTCCCGAGATGGAATATGTGGTGTTGTTCCTCCAGTTTGTGGTTGGCATCATTGTGACACTGGAAGAGACCCAGGATGGACATGTCATTAAGGGAGTGGGAGGGGGAATTAAAATGGTTAGCAACAGGAAGGTGATGTTGATTATAGCACACAGAACGCAGATGCTCCATGAATCAGTCACTAAGTCTCTGCTTGGTCTAACTGATGTAGAGGAGACCACATCAGGAGCAATGGATACAATAGGCCAGGTTGGAGGATGTACAGATGAACCCGTGTCTGATTTGGAAAGATTGCCTGGGGCCTTGAATGGAGGTGAGGGGAGAGGTGTAGGAGCAGGTCTAGCACCTCCTGCGGTTGCAGGGCAAGGTGCCAGGGGTGATGGGGTTGGTGGGGAGTATGGAGCAGACGAGGGAGTCACGGAATGAGTGGTCCCAACGAAAGGCAGATGAGGTGGGGAGGGAAATATCTCTTTGGTCGTGGGGTCGGAATTCAGGTTGCAGAAGTGGCAGAGAATGATGCATTGGATGCGGAGGTCCGACTACCTACAATTTGAAAGTGTAAAGGCAGACCACTTTAGTCTGCAGTTGTACAAAAATTAGGTGCCCCAAAGTGAAGAATATAGATAGTTCTTAGGTGATGTGGTGGTGCTAGAGTCATAGAGTCACAGAGATGTACAGCACAGAAACAGACCCTTCAGTCCAACTCGTCCACACTGGCCAGATATCCTGAATAAATCTAGCCCCTTTTGCCAGCATTTGGCCCATATCCCTCTAAACCCTTCCTATTCATATAGCCATCCAGATGCCTTTTAAATGTTGTAATTTTAGTAGCCTCCACCACTTCCTCTGGCAGCTTATTCCATGCACGCACCACCTTCTGCATGAAAAAGTTGCCCCTTAGGTCCCTATTAAATCTTTCCCCTCTCACCTTTAAACCTCACCCGGAGGAAAAAACCTTGTCTATTTACCCTATTCATGCCCCTCATGATTTTATAAACCTCTACGATGTCACCTGTCAGCTTCTGATGCTCCAGGGAAAATAGCTCCAGTCTATTCAGCCTCTCCCTGCTGCGTAAACCCTCCAAACTTGGCAACATCCTTGTAAATCTTTTCTGCACCCTTTCAAGTTTCACAACATCCTTCCTATAGCAGGGAGATCAGAACTGCAAGCAGTATTTCAAAGGTGGCCTAACCAATGTCCTGTTCAGCCGCACCATGAGCTCCCAACTTCTATAGTCAATACACTGACCAATAAAGGCAATTGTACCAAACACCTTCTTCACTACCCTGTCTACCTACAACTCTACTTTCAAGGAACTATGAACGTGCAATCCAAGTTCTCTTTGTTCAGCAACACTCCCCAGGATCTTAGCTTTAAGTGTATAAGTCCTGCCCTGATTTGCCTTTCCAAAATGCAGTACCTCACATTTATCTAAATTAAACTTCATCTGCAACTCCTCAGCCCATTGGCCCATCTGATCAAGGTCCCATTGTACACTGAGGTAACCTTCTTTGCTGTCCACTCACCTCCAATTTTGGTGTCAGCTGCAAACTTACTAACCATACCTACTATGTTCACTTCCAAATCATTTATGTAAATGATGAAAGGCAGTGAACTCAGCACCGATCCTTGTGGTACACTGCTGGTCACATGCTTCCAGAGTGAAAAGCAACACTCCACCACCACACTCTGTCTTCTAGCTACAAGATGATTTTTATTGTGCAAAGATTGAAGGAAATTGCAGACAAACTAAGTTAACACGGATACCTGAGACCTGTATCGTTCTTTTCAAATGCTTGTTAGGATTGAGGCCAGGAAACTTCAGGCCATCCTCCACTAAATCCTGGGGCTCAGGAAGTACTAGAATTAGAGTAAGAGACAAACCAAATGCTAGATTCAGTGAAGAAGAGATTGCAGACACAGTTTATATGATTCCTAATTATTCCTAATTGATTCTTTATAAAGTGGGGATGCTACTATAGCTTGAGACACCTTTCATTTAGCAGCCACTGAAGAAAGTTCAGTCTTAGCTTTGAAATAGACTCTCTCAAAACGGAAAATTGAAACAGTAGGAAAAGAAGTCAATGCCATGCCATATAAGGCTTTCCAGATAATAGTTTGCCGGTTCAGAATATAGTTACTGAGAAGGAAACCAGCACACAAGTCACTAATTTACTCAACACTGAAACTTTGGATCTTCCTGTACTTTTGGATTCAAGGATGTTATCCCTGTAAACTCAATTATCTGTTTTTAGGATGATCTACTTACAACATACCTAAACGTTGTAGATACTTTCTGTGCTCCAGATCAATACATTATTCAGAGTGTGAGGATAAGGCAGACTTTCCAACGATGAGTGTGAGTTAGTATGATTGTAGTGAGTGAGTTGGTGCTTCTCCAAATCCTGGTTAAAATTACATATTTTGTTGAACAGTATCAATGTGAAATCTATTTTCATTTTGTATTCTAACGCAAGTCCTTTTTATGTCAAATAAAATTATTTGTTTTTGGTATTGGTAAAGCTATATGCTCCGGTAACGTTTATAAGAAAAGCGAAATAAAACCCTATTAGACCTGTAAATAATGCTGTTGATTATTCATTTATCAGTAAAAGCAAATTATTGCAGAAGCTGGAAATCTGAAATAAAAACAGAAAGTACTGGAGTAACTCAACTGGTTTAGCAGCATCTATGGAGAAAGAATCAGACCAATGTTTTGACTTTTCAGAATGGAAGAGTAACCTTCCAAAGAGGAATCATAGTGGACTCGAAATTTTAACTCCGTTTCTCTCTCTACAGACCTACTGAGTATCTCCAGCATTTTCTGCTTTTATTTATTGAGTTGATAATATGACAGCCATTGAATATTATACATTTGAAACTTGTACAATTTTGACTCTTATCAGTTATGACAAATTATGAAATTAAAAAAAATTATGCTCAATAATCATTCTATAATGTTTTTAAAATTTATTCATGGTATGTGAACTTGCCTGGTAAGGTCAGATTTGTTGCCTGTCTCTAATCGTCCTTGAGCAAATGGTGGTCTTCTTGAATCCCAACAATCCACACGGCATAGGTACAGTGTTATTAAAGAGAGTGTTGCAGGATTTTGACCCAATATTAGTGTAAGGGAACTTGAAGGCCACAGTATTCCTATTTGCTGCCCTTGTCCTTCAGGGTACATTCTGAAGGAGCTGCTAAAGAATTAGTCATTCGTCATCTAGGGTAATTACATAGTGGTGTTCTCATTGTGTTTCTGTCATTTTTATGCTATAAATGTGATTACAGAACATTTTATCATTGTACGATTACCTAAGTGGTAGTACTGCTAACCACAGATATTGAGCTCAAGATTCACTCCTGAAACTTAACCATCTGATCTGAGCCAATACTCCAGTGGAATGCTGCTGTCAAAGGTGCCTTTTAATTGAGTTGCTAAACTGAAGCAGAAGAACACGTAGCCAGAAGTAATAAAAGAACAAATACAATGAAAAGCAAATAAAGGTGAAATTCCCATATAAGCATGCATGATCTAACTTCTGATAAGTGCTGCATTAAGAAAATACACCACACAATTATAAACACTGTGACTGGTCTCTTTAACAAGTAATCATCATGTTTGATTTTTGTTTCAAGATGGCAGTGGAGTAGCAATGCAACGTGTGGGGTCCTTGGCCCAGGAGCCCAGAGCTCGTCTATTCCATCCGCTTTCTTTTCTTTCTGTGCTCTTTTTTAACATTTGCATTTATTATAGCATTTTACCTTCTTTTAATGACGTTGGCAAAAGATGTCTTTTCCTGGCCCAGGCCCAGCGATGAGGTGGCTTCAAGTCGGCCAGAATGATGGTATAGGCCTGGCGTCTGGTGGGGCATGTCCTGGTATGGTGGTTTCACCCAGAAAGGACAGTCTCCCGGTGTGACGGTCTTGTTCGGGCAGTGTGCTGGTGGCAGTCTCGCCGTGCAGTTGTTTTGTCCAGGTGGTGTGGTCTTGGTCTGGAGGTCTTCTTCGGTGGCTTCCGGGTATTCCAGCAACCCGGCATGAAGGTCTAGTCCTGGTGCAGAGGTTTCATCTTAGCGTGGAGGTCTCATCCTTGCTTTGGAGGTGACGTCCGGGTCTTCCAACAGCCCAGTGTGGAGGTCTAGTTCCGGCTTGGAGATCTTGTTTTGATGTGGTAGGTGGTCTTGGTCTTGCCCTGCGTGGTGGTTTCGGCCCAATTTTCCAGCTTATCCCAAACCCAGGCGCCCATTAATTGAGCTGTGATGAACTTTTACTTTCTTTTTCTTCTTATTTAAGAATTCTTTCATTAATTTAGGTCTCATGGTGTGGCGACTGAGAAAAAAATTTCACTGTATATTTGAAAAAAAAGTGACACTAAATTCCTATTCTATTCTAAACTGTTTCATCTTTGAATACTTTGAAATATGTTGATTTTCAGTCTGCAATGATAATGCTTGAGCACTGCTCTCACTAGGAGTGCAAGGTCATGAAATATACCCTTTTTAATTCACTTCACGTGAGAAAACACCTTGAAAAAGCAGTATAATTGCTCACTTTTATAATATTTCCCATGGATATTGGGGTGCAGCAGCATAAAGATCTGAGGTTTGTAGGGATTGAAAACATCACCTGAGTCCAGTAGTGCTTGACTGCACTTATATCCTCCACATAATGTCAGCCTTTGGCTCAGTACTGATCGTGGTTTTTTTTAGCTGCTCTGGGACAAGAACTTATCCCCTACATGTGATTCAGTATTTTATGTTTGGTATCTTAATCACATTCTAGTCAGGTCTCTATTATAAATGGATCCCTGTTAGATCAGTCATTGGAATTATCAAGCAATCAATCTGCACAGTCTGTACAGGCTCCTGCAATTCAGCCTGCAAAGACAGTCTGATATGACTGATTTGCTGCATGCTAGAGATCTCTACTCTGTACTGGAAACAACACACTGCATAAAGATCTTCAACATGATGAAAGAAATGCTATGAAGCTAAAGATTATGAAAACAAAGTGGGACGGTTTCAATACTTCTTTCCATTTAGAGGTCTTCATTAACTACTCATGTATGAGCACTTCAGCTGAAGAATCCCTGCCACCTCCATTAACAGACATGTCCAAAATCTCTCAGTCCTTCCACTCTCAAAGCATGTTATTTTTCCTATTTATTCATGCGATGTGAGCATCTCAGGTAAGGACAGCATTTGTTTCTCATCCCAATTGCCAAGAGTGCAATTAAAAATCAACCACATTGCTGTGGGTCTGGACTCACATGTAGGCAGACTAGGTAAGGGTGGCAGTTCTCCTTCACTAAAGGATATCGTGAACCGAATGAGTTTTTAGGACAATCAGCAGAATTGAACTGTATCTGTTTGAAAACAAACATTGATTCATGTCAACTAACAATGCAGGAAATTTATCTGTCAACTTGTCTCCCATTAGAAGGGAAATCGCCTCTTTCCTACTGTTGATTTGGTCTTTCAGCACTCCACCCTTTGACTGATTGAAGTCACTCAGCCTCCTGCTCCAGAATATGGTTGTTTGTAGTCCCACTGGTGAAAGATGCACTTCCCCTTTAAGATACTGAAGAACATCTTTATGAATCACCAGTACTGTCAGGTTTTTCCATTCTTCGAATCAGTTGACAAACTATCAGCAACTGACCAATCCCAATTAATTTCATTTATTACCAAAATAGCATGATCCAATACCAATCACACCAGGTGAGCAGAACACATGTCCTACCCACCACCTATCCATGTAATATTACATATGAAATTCCCCACATGCTTGTTGGTTAGGCATTCAACTATTGTGTCACTTGTCAATCTTTTGATTGTAGTAGCTAACATTAGCAGCCTTTCTTCTATCATGACAAAATCCCAATATTTCTTCCCAGCCACAAAAATAATTAGCCTTTATTGCAATTTGTGCTAGATAGCAATCTTAATCCCAGAGTCTTTTTTGAATCCTGCATTTAGTACTTGTTTTTACATTCATTTGCATTATTCATTTAATTTATGCATTAATTTAATTCAGAACAGAATTCATACTAAATTTTGATCACTAAAACAATCATTTTGGACAGAAATAAGTGCTTCAACAGAACAGTTATGATAAATACTGCACAACCTCTTATATTTGTGTCATAATAGAAAGTCAGGAGAATAAAACACTGCAGTATTTACAGCATTATCTGTTGATAGTGAAAATTAGACCAGACAGATATTTCTGCGGGGGTAGTGGCTTGAGTTCCTGCCTTCTGTTAACTGCTTTCTATTGCTTTCTGAGAAGAATAAACTGCTGACTTATTTTCACCTCTTTAATTTAATTTAAAATATTCTGTGGTATGTAGATTTGTTGTAGACTATTCAGAAATCAGATCAAGTCAAATACTTTAAAAAAAATTGCTAGTGGCTCTGAATTTTATTTTACCTTTTTCAAGTTTTCTTAATTTGCAAGTTAGTTGAGATATATTTGTTATCTTAAATCTAATTATGCTGAAGAGACAATAAATTTTATCAACAAATTTCTGCAAATTGGTGTGTAAGAGATGCTTATTGCCCTGTTCCAAAATTCAGTAAAAAAGAGTGCAAGTCCATCATTGCTCTAGCATTTTCGGGGATTTCCCCTATTAGCAGACCTGGGCCTGTTCCTACAACCGTAGGATAATCAATGGAAACTGTTTCTGAATCATCTACCTAATATAAATGTTGTAATTTTGAAAGACCATCTGTGCAGAGGCTCCTGAATAAATCCTTGAGATCCCAATGGGCCAGATAGTCAGGATGTAATAGCAAAAATCAAAAGGATCTCAAGGTCACTTTGTTGTTTATATTTGCTGTATGCAAGACTTGCTCAGACTGGTTTCATCTCCCTCTTGACTTGCTACCATGCCCTTATTTTGTTGATACAGGAATCTTCTTAGTCTTTTGACAGTTCCAAATTAAATCCCATTCATTGTGCTAGGTGGCAGTCTACTCCAAATGTAGTGTGCATCAGTCACAATATATAATTATATTCACTCTTGGTTTCTTTTTGAATTATGTTTCGTTCTCGAATGGGTTCATCTAGGCACCAAAACGTATTACTGCCAGATGGTTGTTAATTTTTGGGATAATTTGGCAAGGAAGCTGTGCCGCAAAATAGTTCAAATCTCAGTCAACTTTGACAAATGTTTTGTTGAGGAACTGATGGGCTTGAGTCTGGAATACATTAAAGAATTGTGGTTACCAAATCCCATATGATCTGATGACTCATTACAATCTTATAGTGTGTTAGAAGAAAGGAGAGCATAGCTCCGTGCTAGGGAACAGATGAGTATCACTGAGTGTTTCTGTGACTTGTGCCATCATGTTGTAATGGTAAGTGTCCACCCTTTAAAATCGAATTCATAGAGCTCCATTAACAGCACCACTTCTCCCGCTATCTTTTTCATGACAAGGAAGTAAAGTGGTAATTTTATCACTCATCCTCACAACTTAGTCCAATAAAAATCTCAATGTTTCACCCAAAATCTGAAACACCCTGCCTTTTACATAAGTGCCAGTCAATACATCTAAAATTTTACCAAAACTGTGACTCTGCATTTTCTTGGATTTCTTTTTCCCACTGCACCACCAGAAATGCACACACAGTAGTGGAAAAGTATTCTTACAGGTGCGAACAGGATTTCCATTAGATTTCCAGAGTTGCAGAAGCAAAAAATCCAAAGAAGTTCAGTCTTTTGTCTTTCACTTTTGTGACAAAGACATGAACATATTGGGGATTTTTACGACCAACAGCAGTGGTGATTCCTGCTCCCAACTGCACAATTAACATGGACAGAGACATAGCTCAGAAATATTCACAATACGGAATCTAGCATGGCATCAAACAAGCACTCATTTTAGTCACTAAAACTGATAAGATCTCTGTGCAAGTATACTCATTTATGCATAGAGTACATCAATGAGAATAGTGATTGAACTGCAGTCAGATGGGAGCCAAGTAATGTAAACAGGAATTGGTCAAATAGAACTCTGAGACAGTAGTATTAGTATTAAAAATAGAATCCAGGTTTTGAAAAGCATGAGGAGAACTGATGAGTGGACGTCTCTGTTATGAGAAATAACATGTGATAAAAAACAGAATTTTTTAAAAAAATTGTTTTTGGGATGAGGATATTGCTGGCTAGGTCAACATTTTTTCTCCGTCCCTAGTTGCCCTGGAGAAGGTACCAGTGAGTTCAAGGCTTTGGTAGAACTACATGGCTTGCTAAGACATTTGAGAAGGCAGTCCAAAATCAACCAAAATGCTGTGGTTCTGGGGTCACAACTAGAGATCTGTGAGGGATGACAGATTTCCTTCTGGAAAGGACTTTAGTGAACCAGATGGGTTTTTAATGGAAATCAACAATACTATAGTGTTTTTCTTCCTGATTTTTATTAAATTCCAATTTCACTATTTGCCATGGTGGGATTCAGACAAGTGTCCCTCATACATTAGCCCTGGTCTCTGGATTACTACACGAGCACTGTGCCAACGCCTCCACATTATTTTTTTCCATTTTAACAAAATTTGCTGTCATAGTTCAACTTTTGAGCTAAAGCAACTAATTTGCAGCCCCAGCAAATTTCTCGCATTCGTGCACGATTCTATTACTTTATGTCTGCAATAGATTGTTGCACTGTAGGTGGGAAATTCCTGCGCAAGATTTGTCACTTTGATAATTTTCATGCACATCAAAAAGCTGATCTCAAGTAAAGCAATGGATTCAAATACTGTTCTAGGAGGGCAACATGAGAAAACTATCTCTGTTAAAGAAGAATTTAAATATTCAGATCGTTTCTGTAGAAAGGATGGTTAGATTGTTATATTAAATGTAGATAAATCCAATTTTTAACATCTTTTTCTTTCATATTTATGTCAACAGCATGCATAAATCTTGTATTAAAAAATATTCTAAAATTAACTAGCCAATCCACTTTTAACAAACATTTCAAATTATACTGGGGGGATGCATATCCCAAGGCCCCAGAGTTGATCATAACACCACCTTCCTGTTTGAAAACAGGCAAATTGGCATTTAAAATTTAGAAGGTTACTTAGCTGTTCATGATTCAAGCCAATCTTGAAATTGCCAGTTACAAGTGTCTGCAGGTAGCTGATGTGCTCAGTTAAAAGTTGACAGGAGCCTCATAGACCTATGCAACTTGGAATCCTATTATGTCCAAAGGAACTGATTGTAATTTAATTGGGGCCTGACTGGGGACACCAAAACTGAGAGGGTCTGCAATATTTCGCAACATAAGAGGTCCTCGAAGGTAAGCTTCACCACTCACCACTCCTTCCCAACTCCGAGACCCTTCTGAGACACTTTCCCAAACCCAAACCCTTCTCAGAAGCTTCTTATCACTTAACTTCCAACCTGCAGGCAAGGGCCAGCTAATTCTTTTCTGAACTTTTTATATAAGAAAATCATATAAAGGAATGATTTCTGGCTGACAATGACCCCATAAAAGTTGCACTGACAGCCATAAAGGAATGCTTTGACAAGTCATCTTTGACAGGACCTTAAGAGTTAAAAGGTGTTTGCAATACTGTGAAGGGTCATGCTTCAGCTTTAGTTAGGCACAGCAGTGAAAAGCACTACGAATGATACGTTCAATTCCTGTCGTGATGGAAACACAAGACTAGCACTTAATTGATCTCACCCCCAGCCCCCCACCCCGGTCTGAGCCCCTACTCAGGTAATGACCTTGGAAAATGCAGACGGTGGCCCCCTTCTTTTCAAGGATATCTGAAATAAGGCTAAGGCCTAACTACACGGGTCCCTCAACTAATTTCTGGCCTTCCGTATTTTCATTGTAGTGATGGCTGGAGATCGATAGGAGAGTCAAAAACCTTTGGCTCCAAGGTATTTAAGGGAGGGGTTAAAGAAAAATAGTTATTGTATCTTAAGTTTGTAATAGTTTTTCAAATATTATAATGTTGAAACCTGTGTTATTTATTTTGAATGATTTGAAATATTTTTACCTTGAATCAGTCATCTGGTATTGCTGCAGTAAATGTGATGGAAAGATATTATACTTTGGTGTGGCAGTCAGGGTGGAATGAAACCATGGTAAACATCAGAAACTACAATCCTAACCCTGTATTACTCATAAACAACGACAAATAAAATTGAAGAGTACATGTTCATAAGTTTTAAACAATGCTGAAAATCTATGCCCCATTCTTAAGGTAGTACGATTTGTACCGGAGTGCTTTGTTCTGTTCAACAACTCCACTATGAAAGCACAGCTACTATTGTAATATATGGAAAATATTACCGTTCAAATGACTTTTTCCATTGAAGACTCACAGTCTTTATTTTGGAAACAGACCATCTGCTGAAGTTTAAAATTTGCTTTCAGAAACAAAGTTGTATTTGGTGATGATACATACGTACGAAACCAGCAACATTAGAAGAGAAATAGGTAAATAAGGTCACAGTGAATTATTTTTTAAAACTATTACAGCAGAATTTTATTAATTAAGGAAAGTATCCCATGTTTAGGAAAAGTGTCCACTTCTACCTAGCCTCAGAGTCAGCCAATAAAAGTGACAGTGAATTTATCATGCCCATGGATGCATCACTTAGCCTATGGCCCTGGATCAGAATGTACATGGGTAGGATATGGCACAGTCCACTTAGCACATTCAAAATGGTCACTCCAGATACTCTGCCTGTAACTAACAAGCACTGTATTTTTTAAAAAATTAGTAAACTTTTGAGAAATGATAGAAGGCTAATACATGATGATAAAATCCTAAATATCAGAATATGATAGATCATAACAAATAGGAACAAGAAGAGGCTGTTCAGCCCCTCAAAGCCTGCTTTGCCTTTCAATAGGATCATGGCGGATCCCACAATCCTCACATCCACTTTCCTGCTTTTCCCCAGTAATGCTTGATTTAAAGTGATAATGTTAATGTATTTGTATTACAAAGGTCTGAACAATTGAATTAATTATGAAATCATAAATCCTACAGAACAGAAGGGGATCATTTTGACCCACTGTGCTTATGCCACGTTTTTGAAACAGCTACCGATTTAGTTCTACTCCCTTACCATTTATCCATTACACTTTTATTCTCCTCTTAATATACGTGAACAATTCCATTTTGAAAGTTATTGTTGAATCTGCTACGACACCTTTTCAGGCAGCATCTTCCAGATCACATAATAAACTCATCATAAAATCTGTTATTCCACTGCACCCTAAGGTATTGAAGAGGAAGATACTACATCTGTTTAAAAAAAACTACTGTGCTCTCTCTGTTTGTTTCTGCCAATCACTTTTGTACCCTCTATTTGTCGATTGCCCTGTCACTGAATGATTTTTCTCCGTATCTATTCCATCAAAACCGCAATGGGCAATTCTATCAAATCACATTGTAATCTTCACTGCTTTAAAGACAGCAATCGGAGCTTCCTTAATCTCTCCCCATAATTGAAAGCCCTCATCCTTGCACCAGTAAATTTAATCAGCATTCTCTCCAAGAGATTAATATCTTTTCAAACCGGCGCCCAGAATTGGATGCAATCTGCCAGCTAAGGTCTAACCACTGATTCTAATATGTTAGTTTAGAAATATAGAAAGTAGGAGAGGAGTAGGCCATTCAGCCTTTAAAGCTTCCTCCACTATTCAATATATTCAGTACTATGCTCCTGCTGTTCCCCCATATCCTTTGATCCCTTCAACACACACCTCCTCTCTTGTTTCTGACAATGCCTTCCCTCCCCACAACTCACCCTCATATTAATTACCTGTGGCCTGAGTTGCTTCATGTTCCTGGGATCCCAGGGGTATCTTTCTGGCAGGAGCTATGAACACCCTAGTGTCATAGCTAAGCACAAGATTTTGCAGTTTCTGATTGGCTGTCAGAACCTAATTGGCATGTCTTCTCCTCCTGTGCTCTTGGTTCCAGGGGAAGAACCATCTTTGGTCTTGTCACCACTGATTTGGGTGTAGTTTTTAGGCCTCTGGAAAGGTGTTAATTTGAGTCTCTTGCCAGCTCTCCACCCTGCAGGCAAGACATCTAATGCCTCAATAAGATTCCACCCTAGTACTTGAGCATATAAAACAGGCAATGAGGGTGTCCTACACTCTTGGAGGTGTTGCCTTTTGAATGAGATGTTCAATGGAGTCCTTCCTTCTTCAGTTGGTGTAAAGGATCCTATAGCATATGTCTGACATATCACTGACACCCTGGCCAATATTTATCCATCAATCACCGTCACAAAATAAAATCTGTTCATTATCACAGTGGCATTTGTAAAAGTTTATTGAGTGTAATTGACTGACATTACACATTAGAACAGTGACTATAGTTCAAAAGTAGTTCTTTAACAGTAAAACACCAGGACATCAGGTGGTCACGAATGATCCTACACAATTGTAAGTTTTTTTTTCTTGACTACCCTTTAATGTAGCATCATTTCGTTTATATGGCCTCTATGCATTCTTTCTTCCAAAATAAAGCACTTCGCATTTCTCTGCATTAATTTTCATCTTCCATATATTTCTTCGCATTTCACTGTCTGTCTGTCTGTCTTGTTGAAAGCCACTGCTATCCTTCACATTATTCACCACACTTCAAAGCTTGTGTTGGCTGCAGTTTTGAAATGCTGCTTTTTATGACCACGTCCAGGTTATTAATTTGCATTTAAGAAATCATTGGTCCTAGTACTAATGCAGGGGGTAATATCACAATATACTTACCTACAGTCTGAACAGCTATTTTTCTCTGCTTTTTGAATGTTAACGGATATTGTATCTGCACTCTCATTGCCCCTCAAATCATATTGTTTTTCATTTTCCTAACAAGTCTGTCATGTGGTCTTTTATCAAATGCCCTTTGAAGGTTCTTATACACAATGCGCTCTCTCCCTGTCTTCATTGCACTGAATCTTCATTGTATGAGGATTGCTAATCATGATGTTATGTTATTAAAGACACAGGCCCCAAAATCTACCTGTCACCCAGTACAGGTACTGAACCTAGATAACAAGGCGTGGGGCTGGATGAACACAGCAGGCCAAGCAGCGTCATAGGAGCAGGAAAACTTGACGTTTCGGGCCTAGACC
The DNA here is from genome assembly GCA_024137785.1 of Ginglymostoma cirratum. Lineage (NCBI taxonomy): Eukaryota > Metazoa > Chordata > Chondrichthyes > Orectolobiformes > Ginglymostomatidae > Ginglymostoma > Ginglymostoma cirratum. The sequence goes on along the minus strand of JAHRHZ010000017.1, from coordinate 10,079,562 downwards.
CTGAACCTACACTGTTAACATTACCATGTGCACACTCTAATCAATTGAGTTGATCATTGCCTTCACTCCTACAACTGCCTCCACAATACCAATGATTACAAATCCCACCATGGCAGTCTGGCAATTAATATTCAGTTTGAAAAATCTGGGCATAAAAAGCTACTATCAGTGACCAAGAAGCTACCACATTGTCATAAAATCCTAACTTGGTGGTTAACATTGATTTGGGAAAGAAATTGGTTATCCTTGACCAGGGCTAATCTAGATGTGTGCTAGTTCCACATTAATGTAAATGACTCTTCGCTGTTCTCTAAAGTAGCCTAGCCATCATTCAGTTAAACCAAACTGCTCTACTAGTTCAAGAAAGTCCACTGTCACTTTTTCAGGTCAACTGCCTGTTATTGTGGAGGTTAGTATTAGTGGAAGTTGGGTGCAATATTTTGTTAAGAAAAGTTGCTGGAGGTTCTTCAAGGTAATTGTTAAGTCACATTTTCACAAAAATATTCACTTTAATTTAGAACAAGGTCCAAGAGTCACTTCTTTCTTCAAAGTCTCTCCATCATCATGTGATCACTTACAGCAGTACTGATTGAGCTTTCTATTTGCATATTCAAGCGTTAACCCTTTACTTAACAAATTAGGGCTGGGAAATAAATGCCAACTTTACAAAAAATGCCAACCTCTTGAGAATGAATTTTAAAAAATACAACATGCACAACATTTACAATTGTGCCTGGAAATCCTGATGAAACGGATGCCAGTTTAGGTTAGCAGGAAATCCTATTTCACGTAGCACCAACGTAGCTGATCTCAGCCAATAGTCAGAGACAATAAATGAAAGTCAAAAAAGTAAAAACTAGAAATGAGATGGTAAAAAATACATTAACAAGTTAACAAGAGACTAAGAGAGACAAGAGTTATGAAATTTCAAACCATAGCATTGCTGGAGGTGTTGCAATATAAGCCAGGGACAACAGAAGTGGGTTTTGTTACTCTGTCAGCCATTTTTTAAAATCACATGACACCCCTCTCAGCCTGTTGTGGTGAAACCATAAGTTTGCAAGCCGTCAAGTTGCGTGAGTCCAGGAAACAAAGATTTTATTTTAGTATATGCAAGGTAGATTTTAAAAATCCTTCTCAGAAACATAGTTTTCAGAACACATTTATAATTCTCAACCTCATGTAATCCTCTGCTATCTCACATTCAGCTTTGGGTCAGCAAGTTGCCATGGTCTTGTCTAAATTCTCAATTTACCTTACCTCGATGCTGTGTGTAATAATTAATACTATGCTTAAACAGGTTGTTTTGACAACATTGGGCATGACTACACGAACGATTTCAAGGCTATCATGGACTTTAATTTTAACCCCCCTCATCTGTATTTCAATCCTTCCTTCTGGAACTCTGGTCAGGTGTCACCTGAGCCAGGCAGGACATTCTAGAAATGCTATACCCCTGAATAGCTCCAAGGATCCTACTGGAGATTGGTGTGCTTTGCATCATCTGGTTTGCTGTTCTGTTACAGCTTCATTGAAGACCCAATGACCTAAGACGGGCCCAGAAGCACCAACTCCTTAGATAGCAAAATCTTCATAAATGTTTCCAAATTTTATATTCTCTGGTCTTGGTAATGGTGGATATCAGGGTGTAACCTTTCAATGTTAACATTACCCTCTGCACTGCCTTAAATATCATCAGGCTTTGCTACAAAGACTGACCAACAGGACAGTAATGGATGCAACGGCTGCTGCCACCCTCCCTACCTCCCACTGTTATATTACATTCTTGGCATCTTGGGTCATATACCAATCAAGTCTTCCAACACTTTAGCCAGACCTCCGCTTGGTTCAGTTGCAACCCAACTTTCATGGCTGATTGATAACTTTGTTCGATAAATCTTTTGGTGATGGCTAGTGCCCTTTCCAGGCTAATCCTCCTAGGAAAGTGTCAATATTTAATAAATAATTCCACCTTAGGCTGACTATGTAAATAGTGAAGGTTCTGCTATTAGATGAAAGTCCCCCACAGCGAAACAGTCGCAGAAGGTGTAGTAGTTGTCATACTCTGGAATGGAACCTTAATCAGTCAGTGAAAAAGCTTCACTGAATTATTACATTACGTCATCAATTCCTGAGATACACTGAAACTCACCAGTAGCAATTCTGCCATAATGGTATTGGTCAGTGCTCATAAGAAACCTTTAAAACTTCCTCCAAATACTGGAGCTTTTTGACTGACTGGTTGAAGTTCCACCAAAGAGTATGACAACAACCACACCTGCTGCAACTGTCAGTTGTATTAACAATGACCTGGGAGAACAGTTTTAATTCTTCTGTTGTGCCCTGCCACTGAACGTGTTCGGCTGTGGGGCCATACTCAGATGGGCCTCCAGGGGTAGATGTGCCCTATTTATCTTTCCTGGTGACCATCTTGATTACCACCAGATGTGATGATGAGTGAAGCCCATTCAGTTACAGTCATAGAGTCATTGAGTAATCCAGTATGGAAGCAGGCCCTTCAGCCCAAACTGGACCATGTTGACCAAGATGCCTACTCAGCTAGTTCCAATTGCCCACATTTGGTCCATATCCCTCAAAACCCTTCCTATCCATGTACCTATCCAAATGTTATTTAAATGTTGCTATTGTATTTGCCTCAACCACTTTCTCTGGCAGCCCATTCCATATACGACTCTCTGCGTTAAGAAGTTGCACCTCAGATTCTTCTTAAATTTATCCCCTTACCTTAAACCTATGCCATTTAATTTACAATTCTTGGGGAAAAGACTGTATGCATTCATCCTCTCTGTGCCTCTCATGATTTTATACATGTCAATAAGGTCACCTCTCATTCTCCTATGTTCCAAGGAATAAAATCCTATCTTGGCCATACTCTCCCTATAACTCAGGCATTACTAGTCCTGTCAACATCCTTGTAAATCTTCTTTACACACTCTAATTTAATCGTGTCTTTCCTATAACAGGGTAATCAAAGCTGTACACAGTACTCCAAGTGTGGCCTCACTAAAGACTTATACTCCTATGCTCAATGCCTTGCCACATGAAGGCCAGCATGTTAAACGTCTTCTTTACCACCCTGTCCACCGATGGCGCCACTTTTAAAGAACTATGTACTTGTACTCCTAGGTCCGACAACACCCCTCAGGACCATATCATTTCCTGTATAAGTCCTACCTTGGTTTGACTTTCCAAAGTTCTCCTTGTCTGGGACCTGACAGAGGTTACACTGCATATTTCCTCCTCCTTCCCTCCAACAACACTTTCTCTCATGGCCCTGTTTCCCACAATTACTACACTTAGTCTATCCTTGTTTATTCTGTCTCCGGACTCATACATGATGCCCCATCCTACCAACTCTGACCAGACTTGATGTCTTCATTCAATGCTGCTGCATTTCCATCGAGGCTGCAGCGGTCTTTGGGGTTTGACTTGTTCAACATCTATTGCACATGTCCATTGTGTGATGGATTTTTAACCAGTACCAGGTGTAGGATATTTTGGTTGTTCTGACTGAGCCTTTTAATATTTTAAAATGTACCAGATTATTGTGTGCTCTGGAAAATTCTTTATGTAAAAAGACTCTGCAGTGGTGTTAGTTAAAGGGCTAGGAGTCAAACAGATTTGTTGACCTAGAACATAGAACATGGAACTGTGAAGCACAGGAATAGGCCTTTCGGCCCACGATGTTGTGCCAACCATGATGCCAAATTAAACTAATCCTTTCTGCCTGTCCTTGGTCCTAATCCCTCCATTCCTTGCATATTCATGTGCCTCTAAAAGTCCCTTAAATGCCCCTACCATATCTGCCTCTACCACCACCCTTGGCAGTGTGTTCAAGACTCCTACCACTCTCTGTGTAAAAAAATTGCCCCTCACATCTCCTTTGAACTTTCCCCTCTCACCTTAAACGCGTGCCCCCTAGTATTAGATATTTCAACTCTGGGAAAAAGATTCTGACCATCAACACAATCTACATATCTCATAATCTTTTAGACTTCTATTGAGTCTCCCCTCAGCCTCCGCCACTCCAGAGAGAAAAACCTGAGGTTTTCTAGCCTCTCCTTATAGCTCATACCCTGAGCATTAAAAGGATATGAATGATATAATGGCTACAGCTGCAGTGTCTCTGTGTTTGCGACACCACAGGGAGATGGAGCAGAGGATGTGGAGATGAGGAACTGTGCTGTTTGCCAAATTGGAGCCAGATTTCTCCACTCTCTTTTCCAGGACAACAGGCCAACTGACTGGCCAGCAAGTACATCCAGCATCTCAGTGTGCATAGCCATCAGCCTTCTCCAGCTTGACATCCTATCAGCATCCTTATTTGAGATTCACATAGCAGAACTTGTCTACATCTAGTCTGCTGCTGAGCTCACCAATGAAACATTCTTTATCCAGGGCCAGGATGAAACCCAAACATGTCTGACTGGTCACTACATGCAGATCCCTACTTCACACTACCGTCTCCGTGCACTGCCTGTATCTGAGCTGGTGGCTTGAGTGTTCTGTTGTTATCTCTCTCTTCCTCGTCAATGTGCTGTGAGTGGGAAGACAGCAATTCTTGGATCTGAAAGCAGGAGATCAGAATTTGGAAGATTGTCGTAATGAAAGCTGGGTGTGGTGGACACTAAAGTTCCGTAGTTACACCATCTGAGCTTGTGCATGCCGGAAAGCAAAATCATCGTGAAGCTGGAGTTGAAAAGTGGAAGAAGGCACAAACAAGCTACCATCCACAATTTCAGCAATAACAGATATCACATACTCTGTAAGAACAAGCCGCATGATGTAACTTCCTAAGAAAGTTCCAGAATAGCTTCTTGATCTGTACATAATTATTTGATTTCAGCTAGTGCAATATTTTGGGGAATTTCAATTGATTTTAGTATGTTCACCTTTGGAAAGGCAGTCAACAACGTACTTAATTCTGGTCACCAAGTAATTCTTGCTAGACAGTTTATGTGGTATGAACATGATCAAACTTAAGTATAAGTCCTTCAATAATCAAACTCAACTATAAGTCCTTCAATGATTAATTCTCAGTAGTTTGGTTCACACATTGGGTAGCAGAGTACTATGGGATATCAGGTACACACTAACTTACAAAACAAATTATAATTGAGCCGGCTTGATAATTAAACTTGAAGTATATTCTTGTAGTGACTTCCAATAGCATGGTAGTGATCAATTATAGTGAAAAATCACGTTAAGATACAATATGGGAAATATGCCGGTATCACATGCTTAATCTAAAGTTTTGAGTAGGAATCACTGCAGCAAAGGAGGGAAAAAAATACCCTCATCGCGTTCAATGATATTTTGAACGGACTGGTGGAAATTGACAAAAATAAATACTTGGTGCCCTCTGGCACTGACAGAACAAGAGGCAGCTATCTATGCAAACGACAAAAAAAAATTGTTTCAAAGACAGTCAAATCCCTATTTTCCTTTCTGCTGCCATTCAAACTACACTAGGACATAGAAGGGATAATTTTGTCTATTCCCAGTTAGCATGAAAAGAATGAAGAAACAACTGGAGAGCTGCATTTTTTGTTGACTGACAAGTTTAAAACCGTTGGTTCTGGTAGTGGATGATCTTTCCACCAGATTCCAGGAAGAGCCTCAACAATAAATGTAAACTTGAGTTAACATAGATGCAAGTCCAATAAAATTCTAAGTTTGACTCAGTTGCATTGGATGGCTTTTCCAGATAAAATTGTCAAGACACCTTTAAGTCCACCAAAGGTTTGTTGTAGATTTTCTTTGCTAGAGTCAAGGTACTTACCTTTACTCTCTGCAAGGATAACCCTGTATTCTGCTCGCCCAGTTTTCACTTGACACCCACGCTCTTCCTACTCTACCTACATCACTCCCAACCTCAGAACAATCTTGCTGCTAGCAGCCTTCTACTGATATTGGAGGCTGCCCTTTGAACTGTCTGAACTTCATCCACCACCCCCAACCCAAACTGCAAAAAATGACAGAGAGTCTGACCAGAATAATTCACAAGTTCAAGTGGTTAAAATTAGCTGAGTCTCCAACTCAAACTCTTGAGTGGGAATGTCATCCATTCCCATTGGTTTCAGACTAAGAGTTAAAAACGGTTCCAAATCAAAATAAAGTAGTTGGTGAAGCCAGTGTTGATTTTCATTTGTGTTGAAAAAAGGAAAGCAAAGAACAAGTGCTGTGAAAGATAAACTCAGTTCAAACTGAAATGCACAACATTGTTTAGTATGATTACAAAAGCTAATGAACCGTCTAACCAAGTGATTGAGTATGAAATGTAACCAGTATCATCTGTACGACGTATTACAGAAAAACAACTTACAATTTATCTGTTCAAGAAGAAATTGTATCAGATTTTGATGGCGTTAAAGAAATTTCAAATGAGATATATGTGACAAATTTTAGAAGCTACGCGCTAACTACTGGTTAGCATTTATAATCCTTCAGTAGACACTTTAGACTTACTGATTCCAATGTTAGTCTGGTCAATGTCCTAAACTAGACTCTCACTAAATGATAACTCATTCAAAATCCTGCTGCTGGTTCCTAATTTTGCTTTGAGTTCCATTCACTCTATCCCTGTCATAGATCATGGCATGAAATATAGCAACCAAGAATTGAGTTATGAATATGAAAAGCAGAATAACTAAAAAGTAACTTCAAATAAATTCTTTGAATAGTCAATTATAAAGAAGTAGGGTCTTCAAATCCAGTCTCTAGAGGTGTTGCTGGAACATGAAACTCTGGAGTCATGGTTTCATAAATGTACAAAGAATGCTAATTTTTTTAATAACTCAAAGAAATCTTTATAGATTTAGATATACATTTCTTGTATTAATATGATGACTGAAAAGCAGCCCTTACATGTCTTCCAGTAATAAAACAAAAACTAAGGGTTGGATCTTGCACTTTTTTCAGCAAATTTTGAGTTGTGTTCAGGTTTTTGGAGAGTTTGTCAATGTGAGGTCTAGCAAATTCACAGAACAGCATGCCACTCAGCGGATACCCAAAGAAAGACATCATTTCTTACATGTGCACTATCTTTAAAATTATGTTGTGCTGCCAGACGAGCACGGGTAATCCAAAACTGCCCTGGTCAGTCAAGGATGGAGTGTGAACATGTTGGAGAAGAGGAAGATAGCACTATGATTCTCCAACAGGGACCAGAAAGGCCAGGCAGATGACATGGTCCAGTAGAGGTCCTCTTCCTGGAGGACCTACAGTGGAACTCTCAGCACCAGACACTGCCAAGCCATTCTGGAGGACAACACCTGGATCAGTTGTATCTCCAAGGTGCAGAGGAACAGCCAGAGATGCAGAAACAAGGTCAATGAGCTTGTTCACTCTGCCTAGAGAAGTTTCACTCCTCTCTCTGCCACCTCATACTCCCTCCGTCTCTGCCATTGGACCCATCTCCCACCAAGCTGCATGGACTGCCAATCTCACTTTTGTATGCAATATTCTCCATTACTTGTTCTCTCCTCCACCGCCTGCCAGAACATCCCACACCATTAACCTCACATGTGTTCTGTGCTGCCTCCTCAACCTTCAATATCTCTCATTGTCTTTCCACCTTATGTACCAGTACTAACATCCAGGACACCCACTGTCATCTCACTCATTCCCCACCATTCTCTCAATACAGGAGAAGATAGCCCATAACAGGACAGAGGGAGCTCATTTGAGTGGGGTTCGTGTCCTCCTCGACAAGGAGAACATCCTGAAACTCATAGATCACCAGGACTGCTCCTGCAGGAATGTTGAAAATCTATGTCCTGCCACATGAGTAAGTATCACTGCATTCTCCAGCACTTCTCACATTAAGACCCCTGTCAGTCTTAACCATTGCACACCACATTTAATCACTAGCCATGATGCCTTCTCTCTCTTTTATCTCAGCTGAGCGTTTGGAAAGCAAGAACAGGATTGGAAAGAATCAGTATGAATTTACAAAAGGGAAATTACACTGGACATATCTATTGGAATTCCTCAAGGATGCAAGGCAATTAATAAAGGAGAGCTAGTGGATGTGATTTATTTGGACTTTTAGAAGGTTTTCATAAATGGGTATTTTTCTAAATGGCAGGCAGTAACTAGCAGGGATCAGTGCTAGGACCCAAGCTGTTTACAATATGTATTAATGATTTGGTTGTGGGAATTAAAAGTAATATCTTCAAATTTGAGGATGACACAGAGCCGGGTGGGAGGGTGATCTATGAGGAGGATGCAGAGATGTTTCAGTGTAATCTGGACAAGTTAAGGAAGTGGGCAAATGCACGGCTGATGCAGTATAATGTGAGATTATCCATATTCAGAGCAAAAACAGAAAGTGGATTATTATCTGAATGCACATTCCTATCCCTCAATTTACTGCCAATGAGACCTGGGTGCCCTCATACACCAGTCGCTGAAGGCAAGCATGCAGTAAAAAGGGCAAAGGGTTCATAGTGAGAGAATTTGAATACAGGAGCAGGGATGTCTTGTTCCAATTGGACACAACCTTGATGAGACCACATCAGGAACACTGTGTGCAGCTTTGGTCTCTTTATGTGAAGAAGGACATTGTTGCTGTAGATAGAGTGCAGCAAAGGTTTATCAGACCAGTTCCTGAGATGGCAGGACTGAAGTATGAGGAGAGATTGAACCAGTTAGAATTATAGATCATAGAATTCCTACAGTGTGGAAACAGGCCCTTTGGCCCAACAAGTCCACAGCGACCCTTGGAGCATCCCACCCAGACCCATTCCCCTATAACCCACACATCTCTGAACACTACAGGCAATTTAGCATGGCCAATCCACCTATCCTGCACATCTTTGGACTGTGGGAGGAAACCAGAGGAAACCCACACAGACATGGGGAGAATGCGCAAACTCCACACAGACAGTCACCCAACGCTGGAATTGAACCCAGGTCCCTGGCACTGTGAGGCAGCAGTGCTAACCACTGAGCCACCATGCTGCCTTATATTTGCTGGAGTTCAAAAGAATGAGGTGGACCTCTCGTAGAAATCATAGAAATTTGTGTGTCATCAGCAAATTTGGATATTTGACTTTTTATGCCATTATCTAAGTTGTTAATGAATATTATGAATAACTAAGGCCCCAACATAAGTTCCTGAGGGACATCACTAGTCACATCTGCCACTTTGAGAACTTATCCATTATTCCCACTCTCTGCGTCCTGCCACTCAACCAATCACTTATCCATTTCAGTAATTTTCTCCAAACTCTATGGGCTTCCACCTTAGTTCATAGCCTCTTGTGTGCGACTTTATGAAAAGATTTCTGGCAGGCATATAAACGGCATCCATCCACTTACATCTGTCCCTCACCTTTGTCATCACTTCAAAAAGGTCTATAAGATTTGTCGGGCATGACCTACCCTTCATGATCTAAGCTCTCACTTATTAACTGATTATAAATGCTAACAATTTCTCCACCAGAGATGCTAAACTGACTGGTCTATAATTCCCCAGTTTCCCTCTGTCACCCTTCTTAAAGAGTGGAGTGAAATAAGCAAGTTTCCAGTCCAGAGGTATAACTCCTGAAACCAGCGAACTCTGACAAATTATGATCAGGGCATCACCAATGTGTTCTCTTACCTGCCATGGATGGACACAATCATATCATGGGGATTTGATATTCTTTAGTTACACTAATTTCCCAATTATTGATTATTTACTTCAGCTAATTTTATTTAGAACCGGCCCCTGATCTTCTGATATTTTCTTTGGGGCTTTTGGCAATCTATCCTCCTTTTCTGATGTGAAGACTGCGAGCAAAATAATCATTCAGCATTCCTGCCATTTTCCCATGGCCATTGACAATATTCCCACTCTCGGCCTTCAGTGGGCTAAAGATAACTTTAACCAACCCCTCTTCCTTTATAGAACTGTAAAATCTCTTGTTGTCTTTTATGTCCCTTGCAAATTTCCTTTCATAATCCTTTTTAGCCACCTTGTGGCCCTTTGCTGATTTTTGTGTTTATTCCATTCTGTAGGATCTGTACTGTTCTTAGCATTTTCATAAACCCTTTCTTTTAATTTTATGCTGTCCATTACCTCCTTAGATGCCATTCGCTGTTTTTTCTTGTGAGGTGGAGCACTTCCGTCTTATGGTTACAAACTGCTTCTTAACTGTGTTGAATGTTTTTATGAATATTCTCCACTATTCCATAATTCTTTTACCTATTAGCAGAGCTTCCCAGTTGACTGAGGACAGTCTCTGCCTCGTCCCGTTAAAGTCTGCCGCAGTTAAATCTTACAAATGCGCCATGAAAATTGATCATGTTATGAGCACTATTTGACAAACGGTCACAAATAAGTAAGTCACCAATTAAATCAGGCTCATTGTTCATTAGTAGATCCAATATTGCTTGTCTTCTTGTCACATCCATAAACTATTGCATTAGGAAACGATCCTGGATTCACTCTAGAAATTCACAACCTTACTGTCAGGTGCTTATCTATCTCTCTCAATTTATGTTAAGATTAAAGTCCCCCATTAATACTATTCTGGCTTTGCTACGTTGTTGCCTAATTTCAGCATTTATACAATCTAGCACTTCTGAGCTGCTAACAGATGGTTTCTATATGACACCTGTTGTGATTTTAGTTGCTTTCCAGTTCCTCAGTTCCACCTATAAGGTGCTTTCCCCTCATTATATCCTCCATCACCACAGAAGTGATTCTGTTTCTCATCAGTAATGTTGCTCCACCCCTCTGCCATCATACTGCTGCGGATGACCAAGTGAATGTCATAGACGCCCAGTTTGTTTAGCAAGATCTGAAGTTTGTGGCATTGAACACGATGATAGTGCCACACAACACAAAGGAAGGCATTCTCATTGTGGTGGTAGGTAGCAATCAGCAGAAGGTTTCCATACCCATATTTGATCTTGTGCATTACACTTCCTAGGGTCTTGAGTCAGTGTTGAGGGCTCCCAGTGCAATTCCTTCCTGTATTTGACTTACTTACTTTTTGATTTATTTGTTGTCATGTGTATTTTGCTACAAAATACAGCGAAAAGTGTTGCGTCATGTCACCACTCGCAGGTGCCAACTTAAAACGCAGAAAAATAAACCAAAACATAGAATATAAAGGCATAAAAATGAATAAATAAAGAAAGCGTTCAACTATACAGTCTTCTTGTCAGTGCTCCGTCATGGGCCATAGGCCTGCTAGTCAGGCATAGTGGGATAGGATGTGCTCAGAGATGCTGATGTCTGGGATAATGTCTATAAGATATGATTCTGTGGATATGACTATGTCAGCTTGTTGCTTGATTAGTCAGTGAGTCCCCTTGTAGGGTAATTTTAAGAAATGCCAAAAAGTGGCAACATTAGACCACTTGCATGTATGTAAACTATAAATGGCATAGTGGCAAATTTAGCACTAACCCCCAATCTAACAGCTGAAATAATGGCATATTCACTATTTAGAGCAATGGAGAATGGTTTAGTACCTTATTAGATAAACTTATATCGATGGTTTTCTTAAGGTGTAATGTCCCTTTCAAACTCTTAAGATGTTTGGCAGTTTCCTTGCTATGTGATGGATGAATTTGGTCTGCTGCAAATCATTGCATTACAGATTATAAATGATCAAGGGATAAAATATTTGTCAACTTATTTTTATTACTTGAGAGGACATAAAATTAACTGAACAAGCTAACTTTGAATATGGAACTAAGTGAAAAGTTTTGGGTTTACATGAAACTGAAGATCACAAGTCTTTGCAAACAGCAAAAATGTGCCGACATTCCTCTGAAAACCTGGTCTTGAAATTTTTTTGAGATAAATAAATAGCAACTTATGACTGATTGAAACAGCCAAGATTGATTAGAAAAAGGGTAAAGTTTGGATTATTAAGTAAGTGTCTGTTTTGTCCTTTTTGAAATTCATGCATGGGATGAGGGCATCACTGGTTAGGCAGCATTTATTGCCCAGAGGGTAGTTAAGAGTCAACCACATTGCTGTTGGTCGAGAGTCACATGTAGGCCAGACTAGATAAGGATGGCAGTTTCCATCCCTAAAGGGCTTTACTGAACCATATTGGCTTTTGTGACAATCGACAATGGATTCCTGGTTATTATGAGATTCAACTCTAGATTTTTATTGAATTCAACTTCCGCCATCTGCCATGGCTGAATTCAAACTCAGGTCGCCTCCCCTAAAGTAAAGAACAGAGAATACTTTACAGTTGCTTTGCTATGGATCATCACTGTGGGAAAACAGGGTCTTTCATGCTCACGTTAAATGAGTTCCTGAAAAATGGGGCTCTATTTCCCACTTTGGGTGGAGCTTTGATATCCTAATGTCCTAATATAGGATCCAAACCTGCAATAGGTTGAGCATGGTCACTGGACAATGACTTTTGCAAGAATAGCCAATCGGTGAGAGAGGGTGGTCTTACCATCCACTTAAGAATGGTTACTTGGGCAGGCCATTTGGACCACCTCATTTAACTAATCACATGTCAATCCCAGAGATAACTTGTCTGCCAACTGGAAAACCTAGTCTGTGAGCGAATAGGGCTATCCTTCTTAAGAATAGTTTTGGGGCTCCATGTTGCCCATAAAAGGCATACCTGATGGTGGCATGAATTGCCAGCCTGTTCACTTGGAGTCCCACCCTGAATGGTCATTGAAAATCTTGCACACGGTATGAAAATATTTAAATTGAAATTCCCTGGTGCAGAGAGCTAATAATCAAATTCCCTAGTTGTTTAGTCCATGCAACAACAATGAAGTTTAAATCCAATCTTGTGGCAATAAATCATGCAACTAGCAGGCCACTTAGATTATTGTAAGTCTAAGTAGCAGTGGAATGAAAACTTGCTTACATGTAGTTAAACCATTATTTTGGAAGTGAAACAACAATGGTTTATTTCTTTTTTTCCCCTTGTCCTGTGTTTCCATCTCTATCTGTGATGCTTTGGTGTCCCATGGCAATTTGTCAGCTGTCAGTTTCCACTTTCACCTCTTCGCTATGGGCATCCTGTGCATTTATACCCGCATCAGGGTGGTCAGAGGGCTCATAGTGTCTTCACTGAATGGATGCCAAACTATACCCAACTGACCTCCACCCTCCTCCAGCTGGTGAACTTGTTCTCACAACTTCTCCCTCAACTCCACTTACGTCTTCCAAATAAAGTATGTTATAAGAACCTGTATGAGCCTCTACAATGCCTAATCATTCATGAAAAATGTGAAGTATTCTCTGCTCCAGTCATACTTTGGGGAGATGGCATAGACCTATGTCATTAAACTCATATTCCAGAGGCTCATGTGGACATAGGTTCAAAGCTCACTACAACAACAAATGAAATTTAAATTTAATCAATAAATCTGGGATATAAAACCTGTTACACTAACTTTGACTAAAAGGACTCTCATTGATTGTTATAAAAACTCATCTGCTTCACTAATATCCTTCGGGGAAGGAAATCTTCTATCCTTATCTTGTCTCCCCACATGTGAAAACAGATCCAAAGAAATGGAGCTGGCTCTTAACTGCCCTCTGAAATTGTTTGTCAAGATACTTGGTTCAAGGGCAATTGGCAACAAATATAAGCCTTGTAAGCAATGCCCTCATCCCATGAAATAACAAGAGACTTGGTTCCCTTCCTCACCTCTGAGTCCAGTACATTGAGTCAATGCCACTTCTTGCTCTTAGTTTAAAATGAAAAAAAATCATTAATATTCATCTTTTCATCTTTTGCCTTCTTATGACCTTGTTCCTTTCCTCAAATGTTCTACTTTAATTTCTGGAGAGGCACAGAGAGCATCAGTTTCAGAATAAAGGGGTGCCAATTTAAGACAGATGAGGAAGAATTTCTTCTTTCAGAGAGTTGAGAGTCTTTGGAACTCTTTGCAACCGACAGCTGTGGGAGCAGAGTTCTTGTATATATTTCAGGCTGAGATAGGTAGATTCTTGATCAATAGGAGGATCATGGGTTCTGGGGAAAATGCAGGAAAGTGGAGGTGAGGAATGTCGGATCAGCCATGTTCCTACTGAATGGGGCAGCAGTCTCAAGGCGCCAATTGGCCTACCATTGTTCCTCTTTCCTATGGTCCTATTATCTGCTAATGGCTGCCGCAGCTGCCTTGATTACATTTTCTCACAACCTGGCTTCTGTAAGGAACCAATTCTACCCTCCCAGTTTCTCAGTCTCTGTCACCTATTCTGATGAAGCAGTCTTCCCTATCACTGCTTCCTATGTGTTCCTGTTTCTCCACTCAGGATTCTCCTTTGTGATGTTTAATGGGATCCTGGATTGGGTCCATCCCATTTCCTGCACTTTTATTCTCAGCCTTGCTTAGTCTGGTTCCCAGAGCCACAGCCAGTTTCAGTTCAGCTGCTTCAATCAACTTACCCACCATCATAAGATCAGAAGTGATTATGTTCAATGATGACTGCACAATATTCAGCACCACTGATGACTCTTCTGATGCTGAAGCAGTCATGTCCATTTTTATAGCAAGACATGGACAATATTCAGGCTTAGGCTGATATGTGCAAAGTTATATCCACACCTGACAAGCGCCAGGCAGATTACCATTGCAAACAAGAAAGAATCTAATTATTATCCCTTGCCATTCAATGGCATTATGCTCACTGAATTCTTCACTATCAGATTCTAGAGGTTAGCGTTGATCAGAAACTGAACTGCACCATTTATGTAAATATTGTAGCTACAAGAGCAGATCAGAGGCTAGGAATTCTGTGGTAAGTAACTCACCTCCTGACTCACAAATGCGTACTGACTACTTATGAGGCAAAGGTCAGGAGTGTGATAGAATACTCCCCACTTGCCTGGATGGGTGCAGCTCCAACAACACTCAAGAAGCTTGACACCATCCAGGAAAAAGCAGTTTGCTTGATTAGCATCCTATCCACTGCCTTCAACAATTACTTACATCACCATTGATGCGCAGTGACAGCAGTGTATACGTTTGCATGATGCACTGCAGTAACTCAACAAGGCTCCTTTGATGGCACCTTTCAAACCAAAAAATAGTCTGCCATGTAGAAGGACAAGGGCAATAAATACATGGGAGCATCGCACCCTGCAAGTTCCTCTCTAAATTGTACAACTTGTTGACTCAGAAATATATCACCATTCCTTCACTGTCATTGTCGTAAAATCCTGGAATTCTATCCTTACAGCACTGACAGTATACCTAGACCCCAATGACTGTAGCAATTCAAGAAGGCAGTTCTCCACCACCTTCTCCAGGGCAATAAATGCTTGCCTAGCCAGCAACCCCACATCTCATGAACTAATACCAATTAACTTGTCATCTCGTTACACACCACCAGTCTCCACATTGAATGGACAATCCTCTGCCATTTCCAAATGTCCAGCGTGATGTCAGCACTAAACACATCTTCCTCTCCCCTCCGCTACAATGAAGGGCTGAGAGAATGGATTTTTAGCTACTGTACCTTGTTGAGGAAATTGGGAGAGCAGTGTGAATGTGCCATGAAGCCAGGGCACAAGGAATCTGACAGTGTAACTTATTTACTCCATGTTTCCATGAATTATTACGTATTAGCCATGGCGTGTATTATAATACATCAGAGCCGGCAGGTAGAAACCTGACGTCAGGCACGCAGTGTATAATACAACCTCTGAGACTCAGTGGCTAAAGGCGCTGTGATGGAAGAGGGGAGATCTGAGTGATTATGGCAATGGGACTCTGGATCTTTAGGTATTTCCAGATTTCACCGAGAAACCTTAGGGATGGCGTTGCAGAGAATACGCGATAATGAATATTAAAACAAACTGATTAAGATGGCTGCATTCAGAAAAGCGATTGACTGTTTCGTCGGTAGATTGAAAAATCCTGTTTCAGCCACTCAGTCAGCATCCAAGGACAGCACATCTGACAAAGTTGGATTGGGAGGCCGGCAGAAAAATTTTAATAATGTGTTCGAAGTGAAAAATAGAGGGTAAGTGCGAGGTGGAGTGAAAGATTTAATGAGAAAAAGAGCTTGCTTTGAAATGAATGCACTTTTACCGAAGTAACGCTATCATAGCCATTTGATTTCAACGATATTTTGAAAACATTTAAAAACTACAGAATGACTTGCCCGTGGCAGTTATGTGATTTATACGTTAGTTTGATTTTTTTTTCCTGTTCGTTCTTTCCCTTGACATTTTTTTTCCACTTTCGCTATAACCATGAATGTCATATGTTACAAACAAATTCTCTCGGGGACAAATTGCTGTACTGTTTAAGTATAACCTAATATTTCTGTTAGACTGAGTGTAGTATTAACAGTGTTACTTAAATTATGCAAATTATTGACATTTTGTATATAAGGATTGGAAAGGATCATCTCGTGTTGCATCTGAATTTGCCATTAACTCTTACGTGGTAAAATATGGAATACAAGAATTAGCAATCTGATACAGTGGACAGAAAAGACAGTAATTTGATTTTTTTGTAGGGTGTGTAAAAGACCACGCACCCTTATGGTTGTAAACAAAAGCAGAAACTTTGTATTGTTTGGTATTTGTCACACCTTTGTTCCTTAAGGAACAATTTGTATCTTTATTAGTTTTAGTTCTATCATAAAACGGTGGTCCAGCTACTCTCAACTCTAATTCATAAATTGAAATCAAATATTTACAATAAGACTTGCTGTTTGTGGGAAAAATTGTCAGGAGAGTTACTGTTACTGATCATGTAAAATGACAATTCAAAGTGATTTTATTTAAGGATTGGGATCCCTTGACAGTAATTTCTGTCAGATACTGTACTCCATTCACAGATTGAATGCCAGGAAAATAATCTGGTTCAGGGCCTGTACATTATTTTTGTTCAGTAATAAACTGGTAAGTAGAAAACTACTAAAAACAAGTCACCACTCTTTAGTTTCCCCTCTCCAGTGGTTCCTCAGGTGCTTGGGATTTTGTTTAGTCTGTTTGGTGATGCCTCTATTCATTTCTGCATTGTACTTCTCAAATGGATTAGTAGAGATGATATTTCATCAAATGAAGATTTGCAAAAACATTTATATGGCCAGTTTGAATAGTGCAGAACCTGATATGCAATTGGACATGGTGGTAAACTGCTTGGAAGAGGATTCTTCTCTTAAATGTGATACAGTAGGAATGAATGAAAACTTACTTTGGACATTAGAAATTGCATGCTTAAATCAATGGTATCTGGATTTACCTTCAACATAAAAGTTTGGGTGGTATTGTCATACATCTAGTAACTTCTTTTGTAGTAGTTGCATTTCAAATCCTTACTTGCCGTGTGATATAAATTAAGTTAGGTGAATTTTAAGACTTTCACTCCTTGTATTACAAAGAGTACACAATTACAAAATTCAGATTGTTGTGCAAATTAATTAGTGTATTGGATGAGTGGAAGTCTTCACTTAATGCATTATATTTGCTCTGTGCTTAAATCAGAACACTGTTGCATGACTGACTAGTCAGAAATGGATCTGCACTGTGCTATGAAATGTACAAGGAACTTAAAATTAAAAATTGCCAAAGTATGCATCAGGAGATAAAGATGTTTGCACATTATACTTCATATTTATTTTGGCTACATTGAATGGTGGTTTTGAGATAATATCACCATGTGACTACAACAGAAAGGTGCATGAAACCCATTAGGAGGCCCACAAAATACAGAAATGCCATACCTTCAGTGTGGCTTTTTTGGTGAAATTATGTCAATCCCACTTTATAACAAAGACTGCTATTACATGCCTAGATGTGTTTCAGTCTGAGAAAGAAACCTCCTCCAGTAGAAGGCACTTCTTCGAGTAATCAGCTATTATAATGGTATCAGCAAACTGAAGAACTTATCTGGAGTCAAATGAGTAGAACCCGTAGAGTTAGAGGCATTTTCATCTATGGAGTGCTGAAAACTCATTTCTATTCATTTAATTTTACATCACATTTTGATCTTTTAGGAATTATCATTCATGGGTATGGCCATCACTGTGCCATCATTTTAAATATGCACAGATAATAGGATGCAGTGACCAGATTTTTAGTCACATAAAATTTATTTGGATGGAAAAACAATATCATACTGATTTAAATAATTAGTTGGGATCAAATTGTTCCTCAGGCATGATTTCAAAAGCTCAAGCACCAACAAGGTTATATTGTAGTGCACATGTTTAATTTTGCTGAGTCTGACCTTAATTCAGCAGAATAAGCAATTCGACTTGAGCTGGGTTTAAAATCCTGATCTTGAAACCTTGCTTGCTTTACTTCAAATATGTCATTCCACAAATATTCCCTTGATGTGATATGAGGTCTAATCTTTCCCAGAAGCCAGTGACCATTAAACTGATTTCACTGCTGGGAAAATACTGATCCGTCATCCACCAGCCTAACAGTATGCTTAGAAACATTACAGTTAGGGTCTAATTTTACTCAAAACAGAGCTAGTTTTCAGAGTTAGTTTCAGTATGGATAGCTAAATGGGGAGCTTCTGCTGAGGCTGCAATTGTCCAACATAACTGGCAAAAGAATCTTGAAAATCCTGAAGAAATGACAAATGCATTTTGGTTTATTTTTCAAGGATTTTTGTATTTGCTGAAATTACAGGGTGCAGTTGGGAGGCCAGGCCATGTAAATGCACCCCCTATTTTTCTTATTCTGGATGGTTACCTGATTTCTCTGGGTATCAAAACAATTTTTTTTCTTTTAACCAATCTGCAATAAGGTCATTAAACTCAGGCTACAATAAGCACATACATTGAACTAGGGCTGTGAAACAGCACCATTGCTATTTGGATGGGATGTGTACTGTGTAATGAAGGCATTTGTGCAAATTAATGTGTGAATGCTTCCATAGGGTGGGAATCAGGCTGAGTGAGCTTCTTGTCCATCTGATGGAAGTGATCCAAGGCCTCACCAACTTTCATGGTAGGCCTTCGCTTTCATTACATCACACACTTGATTAGATATCAAAAAGGGATAAAAATCTGGTAGCTAATCCAGTCAAGTTCAGGAAGAATCCAAAGATAGAAACAGATGGAATGGGTGATTTGAGGAAAGGGATACAATTTTTGCTCACCTTGGGTCCATAAAAACTATTAATGATCTATTTTCCTCTTTTTCTACACAACTTGTGGTTTAAGGACCACTGTGTCAGGAATTCAAAATCAAGTAGCAGTTACCCATTAGAATTTCAGATAGAATGAAGAGTCAGTCAATGTCATGGAGTGAGCTCAGCTACCCACTTCAAAGCCCCAACTGAAGTATTCAAAATTAAGTCTGCAGGAGGGCAAATTTTTGTCTTTTTGACTTTTTTTCATATTATCCTAACCTCATTTAAGAACTTAAATCAGACCACTGAACTGTTGGACAGGAGATGCAACTCTCAGATGAAGCACGCATTTATAGTTGTCTTATTGGTGTGCTTGTTCAATACTCTCGTAATAAAATGTCCCCTGTCCTGCTGTGATTTTCATTTTAATCAATGATCTGCTGGAACTCATCAAATGTTGTGCACCAGCCCAACTAACTAACAACTGAATCAGTTTAATGGGATTTAGTCAGGAAAACGAAACAATTGATATGTCACTTTCAGTATACTAAAAAGCAAAATAATAACTGGATTTTGAGACATTAACGATCAAATCTGGACTTTCATGTTTTGTAAACTTAACATCCATTTAGCAATGGATTAGTGTTACCCAGTTTTCTGGATTGTGGAAAAGGAAATCTTCCTGGCCATAAGACAGTTCAAAACTTATCAGATTAGTGGATTGTATCCATGTAGTCAATGCATCCTGAACATTTCTACTAGAGCAATATGCTTGTGTTGCCAAATCATTAACAATAAGTAGGAAGTGATGAAAAAAATCTGACCTTTCCCAAAGGCCTGTCTTCAAGTGAGTCAATATCTTACCAAAGCATCAGAATGCAGAATTGAGTGACCTAGTTTTGCAAAGTATATGTCATATCATTGTAATTTGCCAAGTCTTAGATTGCTTATCACAAGTGGCTTGAAGCCAATTCAAGGTTAGTTTTGTTGTATTCTAGATATAAACTGGCAAGTGTTATATAATCTTATAGCACAACAGCTAGCCGTTAAGTTCCTTCCAGCTCTTACAAAATGCTATCCAAACTCAGTCCTATTTCAATGCTCTTTCTGTAGTTTTATTTTCCTTTATTCCTTCCTGGGATATTTGTTATCTATCCCTAACTTCCCTAGAAATGAGTACTTTTATGCCATTTCAGTGTCAGTTGCTGTGGGTGTGATGTTACATATAAACCAGACTGTGTAAAGACAACAGATCTCCTCCCCTAAAGGAAAATATGTTTTAATCTTCACAATAATCAATGTTATTAGTAATATTGCAATCTATTCCAGTTTTATGAACTGAGTTTAAATTCCACAAGCTGCCATGGTGGGATTTGAACATTACCCTAGACCTTTAGATTGGTGGTCCAGTCATAGTACCAGTGTGCTACCATTGCTAATGCATCAATCAAGTCATCTCAATCAGTGGCTCACCAGCATTAGAAAGCCAATAAGTGGAATATTACACATGTGTACTTAAATATTCTGTTCCTAACTGGAGAAGACAGAAAATTGTACATGTGTATCATTTAACTTGGTGCTTGGAGGAGGATTTTGAAAAGGCGAATTTTCTATGGTTAGATTTGTAAGAAAGACAGACTTCCATTTGTATGGTTCCTTTCATTACATCAAGGAATCTCACTGTGCTTTTAAAACATTGAAGTATACTTTTTAGAAGTGTTATAATTTGATGAATTAAAATCAAAAGTAGCAATGTGAATGTGAAATACTTCGTATTCTTGAAAGTTAGGCAAATTCTGGGAAAAAAATTAAATAAAAAGCTAAAATAAAGGTAAAACTAAGAGAGAGAAGTGGAATTTCTTCAAAAGCACTTCAAGGATATGAAAAAGTGAATCTTGAGTAAAAATGGAAGAATGTCAAGATTTAAAGCATAGTGATTGAACAAGAAGTTTGGCACGTGTTGTATGTTAAGATAAAATTAATTTTAAAAGATATTAAAAGACTAAAGCCAAATAATTTTTGATTAATAAATTCAAGCAACTAGAATGAGTTTTGCCAGAAATAACAGAACAATAGACAGCAAGAAACAGTCCATGTTCAAATGCCCTAAGATCTGGACAATATCTAGGCTTGGGCTGACAAATGGCAAGTAATATTCATGCCACACAAATGCCAGGCAGTGATCATGTACAAAAAGATGATCTAATCATCATCCCTTGACGTTCAATGGTGTTACTATTCACTGAATCCCCCACTATCAATATCCTGGAGGTTACCCTTGACCAGTAATACAACTGGACTTGCCACATAAACATAGTGGCTACGAGAGCAGGTCAGAGGCGAGGAATACTGAGGCAGGTAACTCACTTTCTAACTCCCTAAAACCTGTCCACCATCTACAAGGCACAAATCAGGAGTGTGATTGAAGACTCTCCACTTGCTTGGATGGGTGCAGCTGCAACAACATTCAAGAAGCTTAGCACCATCCAGGACAAAGCAGCTCACTTCATAGGCACCACATCCACAAGTATCAACTGACTCCACCACCAACAGTCAGTAGCAGCGTTGTGTACTATCAACAAGACACATTGCAGAAATTCACCGAAGATCCTTAGACAGCACCTACCAAAACCATGACTATTTTAATCTAGAAGAACAAGAGCAGCAGATAAATGGAAACACCACTACCTGAAAGTTCCCCTTCAAGCCATTCACCATCCTGATTTGGAAATATGTGGCTGTTCCTTCACTGTTGCTGGGTCAAAATCCTGAAATCCCTTCCCTTTGTGAATTGTGGGTCAACCTACAGCACGTGGACTGCAGTGGTTCAAGAAGGCAGATTCTCAAGGGCAACTAGGGTGGGGAATAAATGTTACCCAGCCAGTGATGACCATGTCCCATGAATGAATTATAATAATAATTTTATCCCGTATCAAAGCTCCATGTGGGGGACACCAGGGTTTAATTATTATTGGCCATTCTAAGGTGATTTCATGTTTTGAGAGGGCTGACTTTACAAAATTCGCAGAGAATTTGGCAAGATGGCCTGGCCAATCTGACCTGATAGGCAACCTTCTACTGAGGATAGAGGATTTACATTCTATCACATGACTTTATTCTATTTGAATTGTAACCTCCCACTAATTAGAAGAGTAAATCATGGTAAACAAGAAACGAGCAGTGATAAATCAGTTCAAAACAGATGAAGTTCTATATATTTGAGGGATTTAAGTTGCAGGAAAACAGAGACAAGCATCTCATAGAAATAAAGGAGATAAAGACATCCATAAAAGTAGCCAAGAAATCTATAGAAAATAAAATTACATGCAATTATGACAGTAATAGAAAATATTTTTTCAACTCTGAATCAGAAAAATTCAAAGTTCTTCTGGGCCAATAAAGAATATTGTCATCTGGATTCAGACTAATACCTAGGTTATCTTAGAGATGCTAAAAAGTTGGGAAAGACTTTCAAACGGGTGTTAATCTCATGCACATTGTTACTCTGCCATGTCTTTACAAAAGAAGGGAGCTCCACATTTCTGAGAGGAGGTTCCACTTATCTCTAAGAGGAAGGCAAACCTTTATATAGCTATCAGCTGTTGTAATCTACCAGGTAAGTAGGATGCCAGCTGGGAAAGGGATCCGGTGCTGAGATAGGATGCCAGATGTATAGAGGGTAAGTGTGCCAGCTAGGGAGGGTTAGCGTGCTGGGGTAGGATGCCAGATGAATAGGGATTGGGATGCCAGGAATGTAGGAAGCCAGTTGTGTACGATATCGGCTGGATAGGGTGCCAGGTGAGGAGGAGGCAAGTGGAACGGCAGTAGCATTGCCAGGTGGGCAGTTTGTCAATGTGCAAGATGGCAAGGTAAATGACGTAGAGATAGTAGGAACTGCAGATGCTGGAGAATCTGAAATAACAAGTTGTAGAGCTGGATAAACACAGCAGGCCAAGCAGCATCAGAGGACCAGGAAAGCTGACGTTTCGGGCCTAGATCCTTCTTTTGTTTAGGGAAGGTTAGGATGGGTGGGAGAAATTAGCTCGGGCAGGGGTCTTGCCAGAGGCGAGTAGGGTGGGTTGGAATGACAGAGATTTGAGGGAAGACTGGGGAACTGGGGGCTCTGGTGGGTGGGAGTGGAAGAAATGGGTCTGGTGGAGTGTAGGGAGACAGAGGTTTGTCCGGTGGGGGTGAGGATGGTTCATTCCAGGCTGTTGGGGATGTAAGGGGTCTGGGGAATTGTAACTAGGAGGGTAAGTATGGGGTCAGTTTAATAGTTACTCAGTCTAACTGAGTTAATAGTCTAACTGTTTTACTTCATTACATTGAAATCCTCCAGATTTTATTATTTAAATTGAGACTTTTGGAGTGTTTTAGGCATAGAGGAATTGCCTAGTGGAATCTTTACTTTCCTGGGAAATTCCTTTAGAGTATGCCACAATGAGAATTCTGCGGGGACCCAATGCGTAACTCCCCCCTAAACTGGAATAACAGCTGTCTGACAAGTGAAAAATTCAAGCAAGGTTTCTGATACTAGCCCTGCTGAACTCCACTGGGATCAGACTTCCAGTCTCAGAAATATCCCTCTATTATCGTCCTCCATTTCCTGCCTCAGTCAATTTTGGATCCAATGTGCCACTTTACCTTGGATCCCATGTACTCTTACTATCTTGACTAGTCTGTCATGCCTGACCCTTCGTTAGAAGCCTTGAAAGTTTCATGCAGACCGCATCAAATGACTTCATCAATTACCCTGGTTACCTCCTGAAAACAATTGATCAAATTCGCTAAACATAAATTTCTATTAGTCTATCAAGCTGACTATCCCAGATTAATCCGTACCTCTCCAAGTGCGAACATATTCTGTCTCTCAGAATTCTTTCCAATAACTTTCTCACCATTCAGGCTAGACTGACTGGCTTGTAATTTCCCGGTCTATTCCTTCCTCCTTTTTTTTAAATAATGGGATGATATTAGCAATCCTCCAGTTTTCTAGCATCACATTTGATACACTGGAATAGGAATCAGCACCAATCCTGCAGCCAAGAAATGTGGTTAATGAATACGGTTCAGCTTAGAGGCAATGGTACTGTTCCCTTGGATCAGTTTTGTTCCCATGGACCAGTTTTAGGCCTATGATTATAGACAACTACTCGTTGTCTTTTTTAATGTATGAGAAGGGTGTTAGAGGTGCAGTCAGTAAATTTGAAGAAGGCACCAGTGTCTGTGCCAAGGCAAAATAGTAGAGAATTACAATCAAATATAAAACATTTTAATGTGCTGGGTGTGGAGTGGGCCATGCAACGGGGAAATGGCTTTTTAACTGAATTAAATTTCATGCATGTATTCAGGGTGAACAGAAAACACATCAATTGCAGTGAGAAATACTGAGGTTGGTTGAGGAAGCAAATGATCCAACTTTTATAATACACAGACCTCTGAAGCTTTATAACCAATCTCAAGAGTTTGAACTAAATACAGCAGGGTAGTGAGTTGTACTAATAGAAGACTTCAGTTAAAAATAAACAAAGGATATCAGTTTCTCCACTCTACAAGTTATTGGCCAGACTGATTCTGTGACTGCAATTGGGATACTAAATTTAGTTTGGGGCTCTCCACATATGTGAGATAAAGTGGTTTAGGAGAGGTTTAAGGATCATTCTGAGAGTAAATACTTTGGCTACTTGGACGAAACTCTTTAAATGTTTCTATTTATGTTAAAGCGATATGAACTTGGCAGTGTCCAAATAGAGACCATGTATGCAAGAGGAAAGTAGACAAGATGCTGGGTGATTCTTTTCCTAGAGAGCAGTGAGCCTCTAGAATATATTGCTAGCTGGTGTGATGAGTGCTGAAACTTCATGTCTTCAAGAGGGAGTTTCACCAGTTCTTGACTCGGGCAGAACTTGTAATTTATAGTAGGCAGTTATCTGTATAGATAACAATTGTTGCATGGTGGATTGCATTCCAGAATCTTTTGCTTTTATTAGCCCTGTTTTAATACGGATTGGTGCCCTTTTTAGGAGATAGTTATAGGGGTGTTTGGAAGCAGGAAACAATGAAAGAACAAGGTATTGAGTCATGATGATCCAGTTTTAACAGCTTCTCTTTCGTTGCCCGTCAATTTTATATATTTGTGAGCTATGTAATATGAAGACCCCAAAGTACTATCTATTTAACAAATGAGTTTTGAAATGCAATAGCTCTAGGCTAACACAGCAGCTAACTTTACACATTACATGTTATTTTAATTACTTCCTTTAAAGAAAAGCTTTAGGAGATTTGAGCCCTAAAAGCTGATGCCCAACGAATGGTAACTACTTTTTATGGACATTAGCAACATCGGTACAACTTGTCTATTATTTGTGCTTTGCCTTTCTATACATAATGGGAAAATAGGTGCTGTTTATTTCCTAGCTCATTTCTTTTTTCTTTAACCTATTTTTCTAATCAATCTTTTCAGACACTTATTACTCACCTCTGGAGCAGGTGGGTCCTGAACCTGGACCAGGGTCACTACCGCTACACCATAAGAGGGATCCCTTCCTTGCTCATTTCAATCATCTGTAGACATTAGGCACTACAATTTTTCCCTAATTGATACTTCGTTGATCTTAATACATATTGTTGATTCCTCATCCAGAAAGAATAAGTCAGAAACCAGATGACTGTAGATTACAGTCCAACAGGTTTGTTTGAAATCACCAGCTTTTGTAGCACTACTCCTTCATCAGTTGATGAAGGAGATGTGCTCTGAAAGCTTATGATTTCAAATAAATCTGTTGGCTATAAGTTGGAGTTGTGTGACTTCTGACTTTGTCCACCCCCGTCCACCACTGGCATCTCCAGATCAGAGAGAATAGGCCCAAGATATTCTGCCATTAACACCCATTTTACATTCATTTACATTTACATACTTAGGCCTCCTACGTGTACCATGTGGCAGCTGGAAGCACATACTGATCACAAGTTCAATGTGTGCCAGCTGCCAAACAGCTGAAGCAGGTGTTACGTCCCTGTAGATAGAAATAAGTAATCAAACTCTTATGTAAATCTCTGCTGCTGTGGTTGTTTCTCCTGAAGCAGCTGCAACTGGTTGTACTGGGGAAAACCAGAGCAATTTGTGGCCTTACTGGTTGTCCTCGCAGGTGGTCCTGAAAATGATTGCCTGGTTGGCTACAACCAGCAAGGTAAGAACTTAAAATATACTTAACTGACTGTGAAACCAGCAGGAGTTGGTGAGTCAGAGGGAGAAACTTCTCTTCAATGCCATTTAGAACATAGAAACGTAGAACATAGAACAGAACAGCACAGTACAGGCCTTTTGGCCCACGACGTTGTGCTGGACTTTTACCCCAATACTAAGGTCTATCTAACCTCCACCCCTACCTTATACTATCAACAATATGCCTATCTAATAGCCGCTTAAATGCCCCCAATGAGGCTGACTTCACTACCCTCTCTGGCAATGCATTCCACGCCCTGACCACTCTGTGAGGAAAGAACCTACCTCTGACGTCTCCCCTATATCTACCTCCGCTCTCTTTAAAACTATGCCCCCTTGTAATAGCTACCTCCACCCTAGGAAAAAGTCTCTGGCTGTCTACTCTATCAATACCTCTGATCATTTTGTATACCTCTATCAAGTCTCCTCTCATCCTTCGTTGTTCTAAAGAGAAAAGCCCTAACTCTGTCAACCTTTCCTCGTAAGACCTTCCCTCCATTCCAGGCAACATCTTGGTAAATCTCCTCTGCACCTTTTCCAACGCTTCCACATCTTTCCTGTAATGAGGCGACCAGAACTGGACACAATACTCCAGATGTGGCCGAACCACGCTTTTGTATATCTGGAATATAACTTCACAGCTCTTGAACTCAATCTTTGTATTAATGAAAGCTAACACACCATACGCCTTCTTAACAACTCTATCCACCTGGGTGGCAGCTTTCACGGAACTGTGGACATGAACCCCAAGATCCCTCTGCTCCTCCACACAGCCACGAATCTTTCTGTTAACCCTGTATTCTGCTTTCAAGCTTGTCCTTCCAAAATGAATCTCGTCACACTTTTCAGGGTTAAACTTCATATGCCACCTCTCAGCCCAGCTCTGCATCCTATTAATGTCCCTTTGTAACCTAGAACAGCCCTCCGCACTATCCACAACATGACCCACCTTCATATCATCCTGCGAACTTACTAATCCACCCTTCCACTCCTTCATCCAAATCATTTACAAAAATCGAAATAGAAGAGGACCCAGAACAGATCCTTGTGGTACACCACTCGTAACTGAGCACCATGTTGAATATTTTCCATCCACTACCACACTTTGTCTTCTAAGGGTCAGCCAATTCTGAATCCAATCTGCCACATTTCCCCCATCCCATGCCTCCTTACCTTCTGCGTGAGCCTCCCATGGGGAACCTTATCAAACGCCTTACTTAAATCCATGTATACCACATCCACTGCTCTACCTTCATCCGCGTGTTTGGTCACCTCTTCAAAGAATTCAATAAGGTTTGTGAGGCATGATCTACCCCTCACAAATCCATGCTGACTATCACAAATCAAACTGTGCCTTTCCAAGTGATCATAAATCCTACCTCTCTGAGCCCTTTCCAATAATTTGCCCACCACTGACGTAAGACTAACTGGCCTGCAATTTCCAGGATTATCCCTATTCCCTTTTTTGAACAAGGGAATGACGTTTGCCTCTCTCCAATCTTCCGGCACTATATCCGTGGACAATGAGGACGAAAAGATCATTGTCAAATGCCCTACGATCTCTTCCCTCACTTTCCATAGAATCCTTGGATAAATCCCATCTGGCCTGGGGGACTTATCTATCTTCTACTTCCTCAAAATTCCTAGTACATCTTCCTTACTAACAGCAACCTCCTCTAGCCTACTAGCCTGTTTCACACTGTCCTCACCTACAACTCGGTCCCTCTCAGTTGTGAATACTGAAGAAAAGTATTCATTAAGGACTTCTCCTATCTCTTTAGGCTCTGTGCACAAATTCCCTTTACAATCCTTGATCGGCCCTCCCCTTTCTCTCGTCATTCTCTTATTCCTCACGTATGTGTAAAAAGCCTTGGAGTTTTCCTTGATCCGATCTGCCAAGATTTTCTCATGCCCTCTTAACCAGTTGTTTGACCTCTCTTGAGAACCAAGGCTCCCTCACTCGACCGCATCTTCCCTGCCTGCTAGGGACAAACATATCGAGCACATGCAGTATGCATTCCTTAAACAACCTCCACATTTCAATAGTGCCCTTCCCTGACAGCATCTGTTCCCATCTTATGTTACCCAGTTCTTGCCTAACAGAATTGTAATTACCCTTCCCCCAATTGTAAACCTTACCCTGCTGTGTGTACCTATCCTTTTCCATGACTATTGTAAAAGTAAAAGAGTTATGATCGCTACCGCCAAAATGCTCTCCTACCAACAGGTCTAACACTTGGCCCGGTTCATTGCCAAGCACCAAATCCAAAGTGGCCTCTCCTCGTGTTGGCCAATCTACATACTGTATCAGGAATCCTTCCTGAATGCACTGGACAAAATCCGCTCTATCTAAACGATTTCAACTAAAATGTTTCCAATCAATATTTGGAAAGTTGAAGTCACCCATGACTACAACCCTGTGACTTCTACACTTTTCCAGTATCTGCCTCCCAATCCGCTCCTCTACTTCTGTGCAACTATTAGGGGGTCTGTAAAAAACCCCCAACAAATTGACTGCTCCTTTCTTGTTCCAGACCTCAACCCAAACTGACCCTGTAGATGTATCATTCTCGAGCTGCCTTTCAGTAGCTGCTATACTAGCCCTGGCTAGCAATGCCACTCCCCCGCCTCTTTTTCTACCCTCCCTATTTCTTTGAAAGCATCTAAATCCCGGAACTTCCAACAACCATTCCTGTCGCTGAGTTATCCAAGTTTCTGTAATGGCCACAACATCGTAGTTCCAAGTACTGACCCATGCTCTAAGTTCATCCGCCTTATTTCTGATACTTCTAGCATTGAAGTAGACACACCTCAAACCATCCCTGTGTCCGCAATTACACTCCATCGACCACATTTCTTTATTAACAACCTCACTCCCTGTTGTATCTGTTGAAAGGCTGAATACCTTATCCTCTGAATTATAAATCTGGTTCCCCACCCCCTGCCAATCTGGGTTAAACCATCCCATATAGCTCGAGCAAACCTCCCTCCCGGGATCTGGGTATTTTTCCCCCCCCCCGGTTCACGTGCAACCCGTCCTTACTGTACAGGTCCCACCTTCCCCAGAATGTACTCCAATTATCCACATAATGGAAGCCCTCCCTCCTACACCAGCCCTTAGCCACGTGTTTAGCTGCACTGTCTCCCTATTTCTTATCTCATTATCACGTGGCATTGGTACTAATCCAGAGATAACTACCCTGTTTGTCCTGGACTTCAGCTTCCAACCTAACTCCCTGTACTCGTTTTTCACATTCTCTGTCCTTTTTCTACCAATGTCATTGGTACCGATGTGTACCATGACTGCTGGTTGCTCACCCTCCCCTTTAAGGATCTTAAAGACACGATCCGAGACATCACGGACCCTGGCACCCGGGAGGCAACCTACCATCCGTTCATCTTGTTCGCGCCCACCTATCTGTCTGTGCCTCTTACTATTGAATCCCCCACTACAATTGCTCTCCTATTCTCCCCGCCTTCCCTTCTATGCCGCAGGGCCAGGCTGAGTGCCAGAGACCTGTCTGCTATGGCCTTCCCCTGGTAGGTCGTTCCCCCCCGCAACAGTATCCAAAATGGTATACTTATTATTGAGGGGAACGGCCACAGGGGATCCCTGCACTGTCTGCCTATCCCCTTTCCCCTGCCTGACAGTCACACAGCTACCTTTTTCCTGTACCTTGGGTGTGACCACCTTATAACTCCTCTCTATCACCCCCTCAGCCTCCCAAATGATCTGTTCATCCAGCTCCAGCTCCAGTTCCCTAACATGGTTTTTGAGGAGCTGGAGTTGGGTGCATTTCTCGCAGGTGAAGTCAGAGCGGACACCAGCAGTGACCCTTACCTCCCACATCCTGCAAGAGGAGCATGCAACTGCCCTAGCTTCCATTCCCTCTACTCTAGATTTCCAGAAGAATAAAAAAAAGCCTTACCTTACTGACCCTCCACACAGTCTTTTTTTTTTGGTTAGAGGAGGAGGATGGGTGGGAGACACTACATGTGTAGTGTTTCGGGTTTAACCAATGCCCGAATATATCAGTTCCTTCTTGGCTCGCGTTCTCTCCACACACCCGCCGCTGAAAACAAGATGGCCGCTGCTGCACGAGGTAAGTTTTTATACAGGGAACAAAACAACCTTACCTTCCCATCAGCACTCTGGCTTGTGCTGCTGCCACTGAAAACAAGAAAACACTTAATATTGTTCTGTGCTTCCTTATGGTTCTTATTATTCATAAATGGTATGAGTAAGATGCTTTATGCTGGCCAGGTGAGTGGAACTGCTCTTGCCTGGTTCCATTCCTATTTGTCAAGTTTCAGCTAGATAATCACCTGAAATAGCTTCTCTTCCCACTGTCTGCATTCTTACTCCTGGAATCACATGAGTTTATTTTTGGGTCCTTCAATTTCTTATCTACATGCTTCATCTCTTTCCCTTCCAAACCCACAAACACTGCCACCCAAAAGCACAGTTCTCCTCCAAACTACTCACCATCCTGACTTGGACATATATCACGGTTCCTTCACTGTCTCTTGGTGAAAATCTTGGAACTTCCTTCATAACAACATTGTGGGTCTAATTACCAAAAGGAGGCAGTTCATCCCTACCTTCTTGACAGCAGCTAAGGATAGGCAGTAAATGCTGGCTTAACTAGTAATACCTCAATTCCATGAGTGAATTTTTAAAATCTGAAAAATTAATGTCGAGTTTTACACATTGTGATGACAAGCAGCTCTGCTCACCTCACCATCTACACTCTAGAGCACTTCCCACCTTGGATTTGTCATGCTTATTGTCCAGTTGTGGATGATAGAAATTTCCTACAATTAAATATTTGGAAGACCAAAGCCACTCAGCAGAACTAACCAAACTCAACAAAGGTTGGTTCTCATGTTTGGTGTGCGGTGGGAAAGTCTCAAAATTTGACAGTTCCTCCCCAGAACTTACTGAAATAAAAGCAAAGTATAAAAGATGAGAACAGTTAAGTGGTTGTTTTTGACTGGTATGGACTCAATGGGCTGAAGGGGCTTTTTCTGTCCTGTAGATCTTTGTGACACTGACTAAAATATAATGGATGATGAGAATCTGATCTAAGGACAGGAAATGTTGGAATTACTCAGCAACCTGGCAGCATCTTTAGGAGATGCAAATGCTGTTAATATTTTGAGATGAGTATGACTCTTCAGGACTTATTTCTTGACCCATCAGCAACTCACTAGGGTCAGTGAGATGGGTGCACACAGAGAGAGTTTCTTTAGTACTCTGACAAATTGAACAAGCTCATACCGACACACAATGACATTCCACAGTCATGTTCTAGACATGAGCATTGAGACTCTTCTCTCAGAGTTTCTTTTTAACTGCTCGACAAGTGCCTGCAACTATTTGAAAGGCACTTCACGTCTCTAGCATTTTATTCCATTTCACCTGCATTTCCCCATTGCTATCCATCACAACAATACATGAGCAGCTTATGCAGCTCTGTCTTCCTTTGTGGCTGAGGGTCATGAGCAGAGGCCACTCCACTATCAATAGTAGTGGCAGAAGCAGCACCAGTTACCTTCTTCTCAACTCCACACTCCTCTGTTGTGAAGATTGGAAGACACTGAGAACAGCTGGAAGGAGGCGAGACCCCCAAATGCAGGATTTACAACTAGAGGATCAACATATCTAAGCACCAATGCATTAGGAGCATCAGGCTGTCATAACTTGTTATTGGTGAGACCTGTAGCCTTTTAGATCTCTTTCCCAATGGAGAAGGCTTTCTTGTTTTTCCAGTGCCTCCTAAGGTGCCTGACACTGAAGGGTCACCTTGTTGTTTCTCCTGCCCAACCTCACCTTGTCCCCTGGGTCTCTACTTTTTGCCATTCGGTGTGCTTTCTTATGCAATTATTAAATCAGAGATGTGTGTGTGTGTTTCAGTTGACTTGCATGGAGCTGAGGAAAGGTCACCATTTGTGAAGAGGCATGGATACGCGAGGGTAATAAGCAGAGAGTGAGTCTGAGTATTGGCTGCTCCAATGGAGGTGTAAGGTCATTGGAGAGAGAGGAAATGAGTGGAACTAGAAGGAGTACTGGCCTAAGTATCTGCTTAAAACAGTGAGAGGAGAAGCAGAATATGGGGCTGAATGCCTACAAGTGTTACTTGGCTATTATGCCTTTATTGGGGGAGGGGGGTCCTAGAACCTGTTGGTACACTGTCTTCAGGACAGTGACAATGCTGACTTCATTGGCCACTGCTATTCTCATCTGCTTGGTTGAAGACAGTGCCCTTTTCCTCCAGTGCTTGGGGTGAGCGCCCCTCACTGCAGCCCCTCAGATCTCTCAGCAGGTAATTCAGGAAAAAGTTAGAGGCAACCTGACTGGGTCTTCTGTCCATCCCTAGGGTTACTGCCACCTAAAAATCTATGTATTGGCGAGAGATTGTAGGAATTGCCGATGCTGGAGTCTGAGACAACAAGATGTAGAGCTGAATGAACATAGAACTCAGGCAGCATCAGAAGAGCAAGAAAGCTGACGTTTCAGGTCTGGACCCTTCTTCAGAAAATTTGAATTTCTGAAGGAGGGTCCAGACCCAAAATGTCAGCTTTCCTGCTCCTATGATGCTGCCTGGCCTGCTGTGTTCATCCAGCTCTATACCTGTGTATTGGTGAGGCTTTGCTACCAGTGCTATGGTCCTTTCAAATTAGAGATGTTTTATTACATGGTACTCCCTAAGTGACTGTGGAACCTGGATGTTGGATGACAATTAGTTTACTCTGGAAAAAAAAACAATGGCAGAACCCTATCTTTGTAATCCACTCCAACCATATAATCCCCTAACATACCTTCACTAATGCAATTCTGGGCCCCTGGGCATCCCTGGTTTTCTTTACAATTCATGTTTGGTGGCCATTCTTTCAACTGCCAATTTGCTACATTCTCCTCCTTAAACCTTTTTGTCTCTCATTTCATCCAATTGAAGTTTCTCCATAAAACCCACCTCTTTGAATAAGCCATTTGTCCAAATATGCCTTTATGTAGCCTGTCATCAAATTGTCTGTTAATGCTGCTATGAAGTGCCTGGAAAGTTTTTATTAACAATAAAGACGCTTGACAAATACAGCTCATTGTCAATGCTATGGAATTTGCTGATGAGACCAAACTTTGTTCCTTCTTTCTCAGCTTGTTCAGTAATGTTGCAATTGTTGCTCATCATAACAAGAAATGTGACTTATTGGACTTAATGAAAAACATGGGTAGCTGATTTGTTCTTATAAAACATCATTCTTATTGGCCTAAACCAAACCGAGCAATCTGAGCAGTTGAGACAAGGCTCTTCCTGATTACCACTTCCTTCTGCCTATTCATTCACACCTCAGAACATTTCAGTTATTGGCTTCTTCACCAAATGATTTAAAAAGCTGAAAAATGCAAAGTGAATTAATCAGTGAAGAAACAAGTAGAACCTCATACAAAAAGAGCAGATGACATACCTAAGATGGAAGTGGAGAAGGAAGTAAAAGCAGAGAGGGGCAAAAAGGGAGAGAAGAGGGAGAGTGGGAAGTAGGCGTACAGAGACATTGACAAGAGAAACTTTGTGAAAGGGCCATGGAGAGACCAAAAGGAAAAGAAAAGGAGAACAGTAGGCAGCTGGAATTATCGGGATTGGAAAAAAATGAGTGCAACAGTGGAATGCGTACGACAGTGGAAAGAAGAAAGATAAATCATTTACGTCCCACAATAATTTGTTTGAAGGTGGGGCTTCATTAAATGCAATGTGTGGCTTGCCCATCACCTTCCCTTCCATACCCAATCTGAATTGCATTTTCCTGGGTGATGGTGGAGTTGATGAGCAGCCTGCTCATCCTTTGGCCATGCCAAGCAACCTTTCTGGGTGAGCTGATGTCTGGCAAGATTGATGTCTGTCTGTCTGCCTGCCTGTCTGTCTGTCTGTCTCTCTCTCTGTGTCGGTCTCTCTCTCTTTTGGCTTCAATGGCACCCCTGTGTTGTTCTGTCACCTTTCGGCCATAGAGTGCTGCAGGGACCCCAAGTCCCTTTTACATGAAGTTTGAAAGTGACATTGTTCATTCTGAAACTAGGATCTTAAATCTGAGCAAAGTAGACTTTATTGGGGTAAGTAGGGAAAATACACTACTAGATTTGATGGTAGATAGACAATGGTGAGTACTTGAAGAACTGTGGCAAGTTACACATTCCTCAAAGGCAGGAACACCCAGAAAAGAAACAGAATCAACCATGACTGACTGAAAAAAATGTTAAAGATTGCTTTAGAACAAATGAAGTGGCGTATAAGATTGCCAGCAATAGTGATAAACCTGAGGATTGGGAGCAATCTAGGACCCAGCTAAGAGCCAAAAAAATGTTAAGGCAAGGGAAAAGAGAATATGAAACTCAGCTACTGAGAATCGTAATGATGGATAATAAAAACCTATCAATATGCAAAAGGAAAAACTTTAGCAAGGATAAATATGGCCCTATTACAGGTGTATTCAGGGGAATTACTTTCTTTGTTATTGTATGGACGTGAGTGTCACTGGCAAGGCTAGCATTTGTTTCCCATCCTTAGTTGAACTGTCCTTCAAACTGATAAGGTCTCTAACCCACTTCAGAGATTGCTATGAGTCAATCATCAAACGTAGGAAAGACTAGGTTAAGATGGCAGATTTCCTTAACTGAAAGGTCAGTCATCAACCTCCAACAATCATTACATGGTCACTGTTAGACTAAATTTTAATTCCAGATTTTTTTGAATTCAAATTTCATTATTTTCCGTTGGGAGGATTTGAATCCATATCATCGGAACATTAGCTGGAGGTTCTGGATTGTTTGTCTACTAACGTTATCATTACACCACTGCCTCTCCCAAATTTACAATGAAGAACACAGAATGACAGAGAAGCTAGACAATTACTTTTTATTTGTCTTCACAGACAAAAAGGCAAAAATTCTTCCAGAAATATTAAGCAACGAACAGACTTGTATAAAGAGCTCAATGAAATTAGAATTAGTCAGGAGGTTGTGTACAGAAAGATTAATGGGATTGAAGGTTGTTAATCTCCTTGACTTTTGAATCATAGAATGTATGGAAGCAGGCCATTCAGCCGACCCTTTGAAGAGCATCCCACTCAGACCCACCCACCCACCCTGTCCCTGGATTTCCCATGGCTCATACACTTAGCCTGCACATTATGAGCAATTTGGTATGGCTAGTCCACCTAACCTGCATGTCTTTGGACTGTGGGAGGAAACTGACTCAGACATGGAGAGAATGTGCAGACTTCACACAGACCCTCACAGGAGGCTGGAATTGAACCTAGGTCCCTGGTGCTGTGAGGCAGTAGTGTTAACCACTGAGTCACTGTGCCACCCCAGGTGAACTTCATCCCATGGTGTTGAAGTGACTAGAAGAGGTCATGGACACTTTGGAGGTTATCTATCAAAATTCCAGATTGTGGAAAGGTTTCTACTGACTAGAAGGTAGTAATATCACCCCATAATTAAAGGTGGGAGGAAGGGGAAAGGTGGAGAACTACAGATTTGTTAGCTTGGTGACTATAGTAGGGAAATGTTAGAATCTATTATGAAGGTTCTGACAACTAATCATTTTAGAACAGAATGGCAAAATTGGGCAGAGAGGGAAATCACATTCAACAGGTGTTTGGAGCTACTTAAGGATGTTACTCATAACATACACAAAGGAGAACCAGTGGATATCGTGTGTGGATTTTCAGAAAGCATTTAACATGGGAAGTTGGTAGATAAAATCAGAGCATATGGGATTGGGGAGAACTGGATAATAGATACGCAGTAAAGAGTAGGAATAAATAGATCATTCTCAGAATGGCTGTAATAGGGACAATGGAGAGAACTAGGTCCACAAAACTGTTCATGATCTATGTAGATAATTTGGATAGGGATCAATTGTAATATTTCCAAATTTGCAAGAAAGATGCAAGCAGGCTTTGAAAGGACTTGGACAGGCTATCTGAATGGGCTAACACGTGGCAGATGGAATTTAATGTAAATTTAATGTAAGTATGAAGTTATTAACTTTAGTAGAAAGACAGAAACATAGAACACTTTAAGGTTTTGGAGTAGATCTGTAGCTTGGGTAGTGGGTGTTGAGGTTGGTTGGCTCGCTGAGCTGGTTTGTTGTTCCGCAGACGTTTTGTTACCGTGCTTGGTAACATCCTCAGTGCAGCCGCTGATGAAGCATCGATGTGTTTTCCCGCCTGGTTTTTAAACTCTGGGGTCCGTTGCGATGGATTGCCTCACTTCTGGGTTTCCTCCGTAGTGGAATGTAAATGGGGTCGAGTTCAATGTGTTTATTAATAGCATGCTTTGTGGAGTGCCATGCTTTTAGGAATTCTCGTGCTTGTCTTTGCCTAGCCTGTCCCAGGATCTTGGTGTTGTCCCAGTCGAAGTCGTGGTTCTCCTTGTCCATGTGGATTGAGATGAGTGAGTATTGGTCGTGTCTTTTTGTAGCCAGTTGGTGTTCATGTACCCTTGTTGTTGATTTCCTTCCTGTTTGTCTGATGTAGTGATTCCCCTGCAGAAACTGCGAGAAACACTACATCGGACAACAGGAAGGAAACTAACAACAAGAGTACATGAACACCAACTGGCTACAAAAAGACATGACCAATACTCACTCATCTCAATCCACATGGACAAGGAGAACCAACACTTCGACTGGGACAACACCAAGATCCTGTGACAGGCCAGGCAGAGACAAGCACGAGAATTCCTGGAAGCATGGCACTCCACGAAGCATGCTATTAATAAACACATTGAACTCGACCCCATATACATTCCACTACAGAGGAAACCCGGAAGTGAGGCAACCCATCGCAACGGACCCCAGAGTTTAAAAGCCAGGCGGGAAAACACACCAGTGCTTCATCAGAGGCTGCACTGAGGATGTTACCAAGCACGGTAACGAAACGTCTGCGGAACAACAAACCAGCTCAGCAAGCCAACCAACCTCAACATAAAACACTTCTCAAATAGTGAGATGTTAAGAGCTGTGGTTGTCTGAAGAAATCTCGGTGTCTTTGTCCTGTGCTACTGGAAGCCAACATACAGGTGCAGTAACAAGGAGAAAGGCAAATGGTATATTGGCAATCATCTCAAGGGAATTTGAGCACAGAAGTAAAAATGACTTGGTGCATTTGTAAGGTATTTTGGTGAGACTTCACCTGAATGTTGAGCACAATTTTGGTGTCTTCATCTAAGGAGGATATACTTAGCATTAGAGGGAGTGCAATGTCTGTTCACTCGATTAATGCCTGGGATGGCAGGATTGTCATATGAGGAAAGATTAAGGAAATTGAGTACGTATTCTGTACAGTTTTGAAAAATGAGAGGCAGATTAGCGACCAAAAGGTGGATTTATACATGGAAGCAGTGGTAGAGATGAGTTGTTAAATGAACACTTTGTACGTGTCTTTATGAAAGAGGATGCTGCCCAGGCCTTAGTACAGAGGAGGAAATTCTGTCAGTAGAAGGGTTTAATAAAGAAGTAGTCTTGGATTGTTGGCACTTAAAGATGGCCAGGCATTGGGACCAGGTGAGAAGCATCCAAGAATTTTGAAGAAAGTGAGAGCAGAAATTGCGGAGGCACTAGCCACAATCTTTTAGTCTTCCCTGGACTTGGCAGAGGTGTCAGAAGACTGGAGAACTGCAAGCGATATGGAGTTGTTCAAGAAAAGTTGTAAAGATAATCCAAGCAATTACTGACCATTCAGTTTAGCTTCAGTGGTGGGGAATCTTCTAGAAACAATTCTTCATGATAGAATTAGTAAACACTTGGTAAAAGGCAGGTCAGTTAAGAAGAGTCAACACAGAAATCTAAAAGGGAAAATTTGTTCAACTAACATGCTGGTGTTTTTTTGACAAGACAACAGAGAAGCTCAATGAGGGTAACACTATTGATGTGGAGTCATGGATTTTCAGAAGATGTTTAGTATGGTGCTACACAACAGACTTGAGGAAAGTTATAGGTTAAAAATTATAGGTATAAGTAGCAACATGGAAAGTTAGCCGAGTGACAGGAACCAAAGGCTAATAGTCAATTGATATTTTTCGGATTTGAGGAAGCTCTGTAGTATAGTTCCTCAGGAGTCAGCGGTGGACCCCTAGCTTTTCCTAATATATATTAATTGTCTGGATCTTGGTATGCAGGGACAATTGCAAAGTTTGCAGATGACATGAAACATGGAAGATTTGTAAACTGTGAGAAGGACGGTGTGGAACTTTAAAAGGATACAGACAAGTTGGAGGAGTGAAAGGATAGGTGGCAAATGTGTTGCAATGCAGAGAAGAGCGAGGTGATGCACTTCGGCTGGAAGGACATTGAAACACAATCTAAATTAGCGGTACAATTCTGAGAAGGGGTTCAGGAGCAGAGGGAGCTGCGTTTACATGTGCACAGATAATTAAAGATGGCAGGACCTGTGGAGAAAGCCATTAATAAAGCATAAGCATTCTCAGCTTTAAAAATAGCAGCAGAGAGTACCAGAGCGGTGATGTGATATTGAACTATACAAGACATGTTACAACTCAATTAAAGTATTTGGTTTAGTTGTGGATGCCACATTATCCAGAAGGTGTGAGTGCATTGGAAAGAGTGCAGAAGCAAGTGACATGAAAGGCTCCAAGTATGAGAAGTTTCACAATGAGATAGATCAAAGAAATTGGAACTATTCTCCTTGGAGAGAAGGAGGCTGGGTGGAGATTTGGCAGTGGTTTTAAAAATCACGAGTGATCTGGACCGAGTGGATAAGCAGAAGTTGTTCTCGCTAATAAAAGAAATAAGAATGAGAGGGCATAAATTTTAAATGATGTAAACGAAGCAACGGTGATGTGAGGAAAGACTTTTTCACAGAGCAAGTCGTTAAGGTATGAAGTATGCTGCCTGGAAATGTGTTGGAAGCACTCAAGAGGGCATTGCATGGTTATTTGGTAGAAACTATGTGAAAGGATATAGGGAAAAGGCAGGGGATTGGCACTAGGTAATAGAATTGATGCAGACATGTTGGGCCAAATGTACTCCCGTGTTGTAACAATTCTGTGATTCTCTTCGTAGGCCATATGCAAATTCTGTTTGTTCTCTGTTTCTTCATTTACAAAGTATCTGAGACAGGTAGTCTGCAATAACAAGGACATCTGCTTCTGTGTTTATTTTCAGATATTAAACCTGGTATGTGCATTTCAGTACTTCTGATGTGGGTTCTCTATTCCCAATTCCCAACTCTGTTTCTATCAACCACATAAGCCTGCTGTTTGATAGAATTATTGGCAGACCACATGACTCTGTTCATTAGAGATAAAAGGTACTGCAGATGCTGGAGAATCCGAGATAACAAGCATGG